>JARQOD010002253.1:0-80880 GCA_033576555.1 Oophaga sylvatica
TGCCCAGCCAGGAGAGGTATTTCATTTTTTTAATGTTTGGAGCAATATATGGGGAGCATTATACACTGGATAATTATATATGGGGCCCATCATACACTTGAGCATCATAGATAGGGCCCATTATAAACTGGAGCATTATATATGGGGCCCATCATACACTGGAGCATTATAAATGGGGCCCATCATACACAGGAGCATAATATGGGGCCCATTATATATGGAGCATTATATAGGCCCATCATACACTGGAGCATCATCCATGGGGCCCATCATATACTGGAGCATCATATGGGGCCCATTATATATGGAGCATTATATAGGCCCATCATACACTGGAGCATCATGCATGGTGGCCCATAATACACTTGAGCATCATAGATAGGGCCCATTATAAACTGGAGCATTATATATGGGGCCCATCATACACTGGAGCATTATAAATGGGGCCCATCATACACTGGAGCATCATATACGGGCAGGACTGCCACTAGGAATTTCGGGGCCCCATACTGGCAAACTTTTCGGGGCCCCCTTGAGACTCCGCCCAGGCTCCACCCCAGTCCCGCCTCCACCCCTCGACCTGTCCACAGTCAAAAGATTTTTTAAGCTGCCACCACAAGGTAGACTCTTTTGGCCGACCCTACTCTACTCTAACCCATTAAACATTTGTTAAAATGTCCAATACAATTTAGGTATATTTTTATTTATTTTTCAATTTTAAAATGACCAATAATATCACATACAGTGGACAAATACTACCACACCATGACTAGACACCATATTACCACCACATAGTGACCAAATAATAACACATACAAGGAACAAATACCACCACACCATGTCCAGACCACATATTACCACCATATGGTCACCAATAATACCACATACAAGGAACAAATACCACCACACCATGTCCAGACCACATATTACCACCATATGGTGACCAATAATACCACAGACAAGGAACAAATACCACCACACCATGACCAGAACACATAATACCACCACACAGTGACCAAATAGCACATACAAGGAACAAATACTGCCACACCATGGATGGACAACATATTACCACCACATAGTGACTGAACACTACAATACTGATCAGTAATAAAAAAAACACAATATTAATATCACCATAACTGCCATTATACACAGGAGATCTGTACTTAGTATGCAGTGTCTATGTACAAGTAATAGTGATCACCAGTGACATTATACACAGGAGCTCTGTATATAGTGTATAATGTAAAGGTAATACAGTGATCACTGGTGACATTGTACACAGGACCGCTGTATATACACTATGTTCCAAATTATTATGCAAATTGGTTTTAAGTGTCATAGCGTATTTTTTTTTTTGTAAATGAAACCCATTGATGGTATTGTGCCTCAGGGTTCTTTGGATCACTGAAATCAATCTCAGATACATGTGATAATTAGTTTGCCATGTGAGCCCAATAAAAGGAAAACTGGGTGTTCCACACTATTAACCCCTTCATAACCCAGCCTATTTTGACCTTAAAGACCTTGCCATTTTTTGCAATTCTGACCAGTGTCCCTTTATGAGGTAATAACTCAGGAACGCTTCAACGGATCCTAGCGATTCTGAGATTGTTTTTTCGTGACATATTGGGCTTCATGTTAGTGGTAAATTTAGGTCGATAATTTTTGCGTTTATTTGTGAAAAAAAATGGAAATTTGGCGAAAATTCTGAAAATTTTGTAATTTTCAAATTTTTAATTTTTATTCTGTTAAACCAGAGAGATATGTGCCACAAAATAGTTAATAAATAACATTTCCCACATGTCTACTTTACATCAGCACAATTTTGGGAACAATATTTTTTTTTGTTAGGAAGTTATAAGGGTTAAAAGTTGACCAGCGATTTCTCATTTTTACAGCAAAATTTACAAAACCATTTTTTTTAGGGACCACCTCACATTTGAAGTCACTTTGAGGGGTCTATATAGCAGAAAATACCCAAAAGTGACACCTTTATAAAAACTGCACCCCTCAAGCTACTCAAAACTACATTCAAGAAGATTATTAACCCTTCAGGTGCTTCACAGGAACTAAAGCAACGTGGAAGGAAAAAATGGACATTTTAATTTTTCCAACAAAAATTTTCTTTTAGCATCAATTTTTTCATTTTTACATGGGCATCAGGATAAAATGGATCCTAAAATTTGTTGGGCAATTTCTCTTGAGTACACAGATACCTCATATGTTGTCATAAACCACTGTATGGGCGCACGGCAGGGCTCAGAAGGGAAGGAGCGCCATTTGACTTTTTGAATGGAAAATATGCTGGAATATTTAGCGGTTGCTATGTCGCATTTGGAGAGTCCCTGTGTGCCTAAACATTGGAGCTCCCCCACAAGTGACCCCATTTTGGAAACTAGACCCCCTAAGGAACTTATCTAGATGCATAGTGAGCACTTTGAACCCCAGGTGCTTCACAAATTGATCCGTAAATAAAAGAAAGTACTTTTTTTTCACAAAAATTTTCTTTTAGCCTCAGTTATTTTCATTTTCACATGGGCAACAGTATAAATTGGATCCTAAAATTTGTTGGGCAATTTCTCCTAAGTACACAGATACCTCATATATGGTCATAAACCACTGTTTGGGCGCACGGCAGGGCTCAGAAGGGAAGGAGCGCCATTTGACTTTTTGAATGGAAAATATGCTGGAATATTTAGCGGTTGCTATGTCGCATTTGGAGAGTCCCTGTGTGCCTAAACATTGGAGCTCCCCCAAAGTGACCCCATTTTGGAAACTAGACCCCCTAAGGAACTTATCTAGATGCATAGTGAGCACTTTGAACCCCCAGGTGCTTCACAAATTGATCCGTAAAAAAAAGAAAGTACTTTTTTTTCACAAAAATTTTCTTTTAGTCTCAGTTTTTTTCATTTTCACATGGGCAACAGTATAAATTGGATCCTAAAATTTGTTGGGCAATTTCTCCTGAGTACACAGATACCTCATATGTGGTTATAAACCACTGTTTGGGCGCACGGCAGGGCTCAGAAGGAAAGGAGCGCCATTTGACTTTTTGAATGGAAAATTAGCTCCAATCGTTAGCGGACACCATGTCGTGTTTGGAGAGCCCCTGTGTGCCTTAAATTTAGAGCTCCCCCACAAATGACCCCATTTTGGAAACTAGACCCCCTAAGGAACTTATCTAGATGCAAAGTGAGCACTTTGAACCCCCAGGTGCTTCACAGAAGTTTATAACGCAGAGCCGTGAAAATAAAAACTCTTTTTTTTTCTCAAAAAATGATATTTTAGCCCACTATTTTTTATTTTCACAATGGTTACAGGAGAAATTGGACCCCAAAAGTTGTTGTTCAGTTTGTCCTGAGTACGCTAGTACCCCATATGTGGGGGGGAACCATTGTTTGGGCACACGTCAGGGCTCGGAAGGGATATAGTGACGCTTTGAAATGCCGACTTGATGGAATGGTCTGCGGGCAT
Source organism: Oophaga sylvatica (assembly GCA_033576555.1). Taxonomy (NCBI): domain Eukaryota; kingdom Metazoa; phylum Chordata; class Amphibia; order Anura; family Dendrobatidae; genus Oophaga; species Oophaga sylvatica. Next base: position 3,481 of record JARQOD010002253.1, read on the forward strand.
CTTGTTACGTTTGCAGAGCCCCTGATGTGCCTAAACAGTAGAAACCCCCCACAAGTGACCCCATTTTGTAAACTAGACCCCCAAAGGAACTTATCCAGATGTGTGGTGAGCACCTTGAACCCCCAAGTGCTTCACAGAAGTTTATAATGCAGAGCCGTGAAAATAAAAAATCATTTTTATCCTCAAAAACTGTTTTTTTTAACCCGCAATTTTTTATTTTCACAAGGGTAAAAGGAGAAATTGGACCACAAAAGTTGTTGTACAGTTTGTCCTGAGTACACTGGTACCCCATATGTGGGGGGGAACCACTGTTCGGGCACACGTTGGGGCTCGGAAGGGAAGTAGTAACGTTTTGAAATGCCGACTTTGATGGAATGGTCTGCGGGCGTCATGTTAGGTTTGCAGAGCCCCTGATGTGCCTAAACAGTAGAAACTACCCACAAGTGACCCCATTTTGGAAACTAGACCCCGCAAAGAACTTATCTAGATGTGTGGTGAGCACTTTGAACCCCCAAGGGCTACACAGCAGTTTATAACGCCCGGGCATGAAAATAAAAAAATCATATTTCTTCCATAATCAGGATTTTTAGTCCCTAATTTTTTTTATTTTCCCAAGGGTAACAGGAGAAATTAGACCCCAAAAGTTGTTGTCCAATTTGTCCTGAGTACGCTGATACCCCATAAGTGGGAGAAAACTACTGTATGGGCGCACGTCGGGGCTCGGAAGGGAAGTAGTGACGTTTTGAAATGCCCACTTGATGGAATGGTCTGCGGGCGTCATGTTACGTTTGCAGAGCCCCTGATGTGCCTAAACTGTAGAAACTCCCCACAAGTGACCCCATTTTGGAAACAAGACCCCGCAAATAACTTATCTAGATGTGTAGTGAGCACTTTGAACCTCCAAGGGCTACATAGAGGTTTATAACGCCCGGGCATGAAAATAAAAAAATCATATTTTTTCCACAAACATGATCTTTAGTCCCCAATTTTTTTATTTTCCCAATGTTAACAGGAGAAATTAGACCCCCAAAGTTGTTGTGCAATTTTTCCAGAGTACGCTGATACCCCATTTGTGGGGGTAAACCACTGTTTGGGCATACTCGGGGCTTGGAATAAAGGGAGCACTGTTTGACTTTTTGAACGCAAAATTTGCAGGAATCAATGGTGGCGCCATGTCGCGTATGGAGACCCCCTGATGTGCCTAAATAGTGGAAACCCCTCAATTCTAACTCCAACCCCAACACACCCCTAACCCCTACACACCCCTAACCCTAATACAAACCCTAACCATAACCCTAACCCCAACACACCCTAACCCTAATCCCAACTCTAACCATAAACCTAACCACTAGTCTAACCCTAATCCCAACGCTAACCCCAAAACACCCCTAACACTTATCCTAACTCTAACCCTAATCCCAACCCTAACCCTAATCCCAACCCTAACCCAAATTCCAACCCTAACCCAAATTCCAACCCTAACCCAAATTCTAACCCTAACCCTAAGGCTGGGTTCATATTGCGTTTTACCAGCCCGTTCAACACGTAGCGTTGACGGGCTGGTAATGGTATAGCATAACGCGATCGCGTTATGCTATACCTGCTAGCGCAGATGAATCATCAGATGATTCATCTGTGCTAGTGGTGATGGAGCCCAGATGCTGCAGCCCGTGTCCGAGGCTCTGTCACTGAATGACAGCACGTCGCGAACGCATGCCGCTTTACGGCATGCGTTGCGATGTGCACAGAAATGGGGTGAATGGCAGCGTTAACGGACTGCGTTACACCGCGTTATACCGCAGTGAAACACAGTCCATCTAACGGACTGCCATAATGCAATAAGAACCCAGCCTAACCCTGGGCCCCGTGCACACGTTGCGGATTCACTTGCGGATTTTTCTAAAATCCGCAGGTAAAATGACCTGCCTTTTACCTGCGAATTTAGCGCAGATTTGCTGCGGTTTTTCCCTGCGGTTTTACAACTATAATGGAATAGGTGTAAAACCGCTGCGGAATCCGCACAAAGAATTGACATGCTGCGGATTTAAAACCGCAGCAAATCCGCGCTGAAAAATTCGCAGCATGTGCACAGCGTTTTTTTTTTTACCATTTATTTGCATTGTACTGTACATGGTTTCTGGATCTGCTGCGGATCAGCAGCGAAATCCGCTGCGGATCAGCAGCTAAATCAGCTGCGGATTAGCAGCGAAATCCGCTGCGGATCAGCAGCGAAATCAGCTGCGGATCAGCAGCGAAATCGCTGCGGATCAGCAGCGAAATCAGATGCGGATCAGCAGCGAAATCCGCTGCGGATCAGCAGCTAAATCAGCTGCGGATCAGCAGCGAAATCCGCTGCGGATCAGCAGCGAAATCAGCAGCGAAATCCGCTGCGGATCAGCAGCGAAATCCGCTGCGGATCCCCAGCGAAATAAGCTGCGGATCAGCAGCGAAATCAGCTGCGGATCAGCAGCGAAATCAGATGCGGATCAGCAGCGAAATCCGCTGCGGATCAGCAGCGAAATCCGCTGCGGATCAGCAGCGAAATCAGCTGCGGATCAGCAGCGAAATCCGCTGCGGATCAGCAGCGAAATCCGCTGCGGATCCCAGCGAAATAAGCTGCGGATCCGCAGCAAAATCCGCTGCGGATCAGAGGCGAAATCCGCTGCGGATCAGCGGCGAAATCCGCTGCGGATCAGCGGCGAAATCCTCTGCGGATCAGCAGCGAAATCCGCAACATGTGGACAGCGCCTAAAAGGAAAAAAAAAAAATTCTTTATTTTATTTTTTGTCCCTACTTATGACGGGGGGGGGGGTTAATTTACTTTTATTTTGATCACTGTGAGAGTTTATCACAGTGATCAAAATAAATTGTAATTTGAAAGGCGCACTGCGCATGCGCCGGCCGGCGGGCGCACTGCGCATGCGCCCGCCATTTTCCAAGATGGCGGCGCCCATGAAGAGTCCCGGGCGGCCACCGGGACGGATCAAGAGGCCGCAGAAGACTGGAGGAGGTGAGTATATTGGCGGGGGGGTGATCGGAGGGCGGGGGGGAGGGAGCACACCGGAGGGGACAGGATCGGAGCGGCCAGCAGATGATAGTAATGGCGGTGACCGTTCGCCGCCATGAATCGGCGGCGGCGGCCGATCACCACCGTTACTCGGTGTGGGGAGGGTGGGAACACAGTGTCCAGCCATGGCCGATGCTATTGCTGCATCGGCCATGAATGGATTGTAATATTTCACCACTTTTCAGTGGTGAAATATTACTAATCGCTCTGATTGGCTGTTTCACTTTTAACAGCCAATCAGAGCGATCGTAACCACGTGGGGGTTAAGCCACCCCCACTGTGGTGATGCGCAAGGGGTCCTGTGCCTGCGGGTCGGATGACCTTTCAGTGATTTCGGTCCCCCGACCCGCAGGAACATGATTTATAGCATGACGCCTACGTTGGGTCGGGATGGCACAGGTTTTCATGACGCCAACGTAGGCGTCATGGGTCGGGAAGGGGTTAAGAAGGCCAGAGTTTTCAAGTAACATGGGAAAGAAAAAGGATCTCTCTGCTGCTGAAAAGCATCAAATAGTGCAATGCCTTGGTCAAGGGATGAAAACATTAGATATTTCCCGAAAACTTAAGCGTGATCATCGTATTGTTAAGAGATTTGTGGCTGATTCTTAGCACAGACATGTTCGTGCTGATAAAGGCAGAATGAGGAAGGTTTCTGCCTGGTAAATTCATTGGATTAAGAGAGCAGCTGCTAAAAAAGCCATTTCAAACCAGCAAACAGATATTTGAAGCAGCTGGTGCCTCTGGAATCCCTCGAACCTCAAGGTGTAGGATCCTTCAAAGGCTTGATGTGGTGCATAAACCTACTATTCGGCAAACCCTAAGCAGTGCTCACAAGCAGAAACGGTTGCAGTGGGCCCATACATACATGAAGACTAATTTTACAAGGCTGCGACGTCAGCAAGGGGGTGGAGGAGTCATGTTTTGGGCCGGAATCATGGGGAAACAGCTGGTAGGGCACTTTAAGGTTCCTGAAGGTGTGAAATGACATCTGCAAAGTATATAGAGTTTCTGACTGACAACTTTTTTCCATGGCATAAAAAGCAGAAACATGCCTTCAGGAGCAAAATCATCTTCATGCATGACAATGCACCATCTCATGCTGCAAAGAATACCTCTGAGTCATTGGCTGCTACGGGCATAAAAGGAGATAAACTCATGGTGTGGCCACCATCTTCCCCTGACCTCAACTCTACAGAGAACCTTTGGAGTATCATCAAGCAAAAGATCTATGAGGGTGGGAGGCAGTTCACATCAAAACAGCAGCTCTGGGAGGCTATTCTGACTTCATGCAAAGAAATACAAGCAGAAACTCTCCAAAAACTCACAAGTTCAATGGATGCAAGAATTGTGAAGGTGATATCAAAGAAGGGTTCCTATATTAACATGTAACTTGGCCTGTTAGGATGTTTTGGAGTTAAATAGCTTTTTTGTTCAGTGAATGTGACCTCCTAATGCTGAAAATTCCACAAATGAGCATTTTCAGTTCTTTAAAACATATCAAATGTTTAGAAATTCTACCGTGCCTAATAATTTGGAGCAATACATTTTGAGTTTTTATTCATTTTGGAGATTATACTATTATCATTGGGAGGTTTCTTCAATAAAATTCAATGTATACTCTAACGGGTGATGACTTTTACTAGACTGACTGCCATTTGCACCAACCACTTAGGAAAATCAGAGAAAAATATCATTTGCATAATAATTTGGAACATAGTGTAGTATACAGTGTATAGTGTCAGTATACAGGTAACACACTGACTCACCAGTGACATCTCTAGGTGAAGTCTTTCATCTTCGCTTTTAATCTTCATCCAGCACAGACTGCCATCACTTCTTCCAGCCAGGGCTCATCTCTGCAGGAAATAACACAATTATCTAGAGAACCGCTTGCAGAACACATTACTTATTTTTTCCTAAATTGTAAACTACACCAGATGAAGAAAAGAAAGTCGACAGTAATAAATAAATACATCACTGCAGTAATAATATCCCTAAATTAGCCCCTATTGTAATAATATCCCCCATCCAGGCCCCTGTGTGTCTCATTTCTGGCTCCAGCCATATGTTCTCCTATCCTGCTACCATTTGATGTCCCATCCTGCCCCATGATCCTGCCCCACCTGTCATGGGTGCATCGCCACGAGGATCGTCGCGATTGCACATTCTGACTTCTCGCAGCTGAGTTGCTGTTACTTTGTGTTTGGTAGTGAGGGAGTTAATTTTACCTAGCTCTTTGCTAAGACTAGGTCCAGCCTCGCCCGGCTGCTTTTGATTATGTACTAATTAGCTTCCTTTATATTCCTGCCAGTCTGTGTGTTAGATGCCGGTGAAAGCATTCATACAGACTGCAGATAGGATCGGTTCTGAGAAGACTTAAGCTAAGAGCTCCTTTGTTGTTTCTCCTCTCCTTGCTTATAGTTTATCTCCTAGACTTTGGTGTTCCCTCTGTGTTTAAATGTTGTATGCAAGACAGTATTTACTTTATCCCCTGTCTGTCTCGTTTGTCTTACTGTTTGTTAACCTTTACCTGTCCATTCCCTATGGTGGTAATCAGGGTCCTTCTAAGGACTAGATTACAGTGGTCAGGGATTTATAGGAGACAGGGTTTACGCTGGCGGCCTGGACCTCTGTACCATTAACAGTACCTCCAGGTAGAGGGACTAGTCAGGACCCCAGTTTAGGGTCAGCATAGACCCCGGTCCACCTCTAGCCAGAGACAGCGTGAAAAGGATTCAGTATTGACCCACAGGATATTATGTCAGGTAATACTATGCTATATATACATGTTAATGTTACCTATTTATATGTTATATAGAATGTTGTCCCACTTGATAGATTACTGACATTATTTAGATATATATCTGCTAGACAGCGTGACATTTTCACCGGCCAAACTAAAGATTCTCCCCAGCTACCATGGATCCAGTAGCCCAGCTTGCCCAGCAGTTGCAGAGGTTGTCCATGGAGCTTACGGACATTAAGTCCAAGGTTTTGTCCCCCCCGGAGCAAACCAGATCTGAACCTAAGGTTGCTCTCCCGGACAGGTTCACTGGTGGGCGGGACAAATTTTTTACCTTCCGGGAGGCATGTAAATTATACTTTCGGCTGCGGCCTCGGTCATCGGGGAGTGAAGAGCAGAGGGTGGGAATTGTCATCTCGCTCTTACAAGGGGACCCTCAATCCTGGGCGTTCTCTCTTCCCCCGGGCTCCCCGGCCCTCCAGTCAGTAGAGCGATTTTTTGCTGCCCTGGGGCTGGTGTATGATGACCCGGATCGGGTCTCCCTTGCTGAAACGAAGTTACGTAAGATACAGCAGGGAGATCGTCCGGCGGAGGAATTTTCTTCTGAGTTCCGTAGATGGGCCACAGATACTCAGTGGAATGACCCAGCTCTTAGGAGCCAGTTTTGTCAAGGGTTATCTGACAAATTAAAAGATGTTTTGGCTCAGTATGATTCTCCTCCGTCACTGGAGGCTGCTATGGCCCTTGCTATTCGTATTGATAGACGGCTTCGGGGGAGGTGCGAGGTAACTCCGCCCCCTGTTATGACTCCACCCACTACTAAAGTCCCTTATATTGAGGTTCCCCTGGTCTGTTCTGAGGAACCTATGCAGTTGGGAGGGACATCATTTTGTAGGAGGGAATCAGCGGTGCGCCGCAAGACAAGAAGGTGTTTTTTCTGCGGGAGAGAGGGACATTTTGTTGGGGGGTGTCCCTCCCGTGCCTCATTGAGCAAAAAAGTCACCGAAAAACTGTTAATCCCAGGTTGTGTGGTGGACGACAACCTGGGAGTAGGTATTTCGTCCCCAGGTCCGTCTCAATTTCTCGTGCCTGCGGAGGTGGTGGTCGGTGCGAGAGTTGAGAGGATTTCTGTTCTTCTTGATAGTGGGTCTGGGGCTAATATGGTGGACGCTCGGTTTGCCCAGGTGCAAGGTATGCAACTGAGTGTATTGGCCAAACCGATCCCTATACTTTCTATTGACGCCAGACCTCTCGGTCAAGGTAGCTTTGTACAAGCTGTTCATAACATAGACCTTCGAGTAGGGGCAATACATAAAGAACAGTTGTCTTGTTATGTGTTGGAGGGTCTTCCTACTCCTATTGTGTTGGGACTTCCTTGGTTGGCTAAACATAACCCAGTGATTGATTGGCAATCCAGAGAGATAAGCCAGTGGGGTGAATTTTGCAAGAATAACTGCATGAACACGGTCATCGGTGCGGTCGTGCCTAGGACCTTGCCTCCTTTTCTGGAGGACTTGGAGGATGTGTTCTCAGAGGAGGGGTGTCAAGTGTTACCTCCTCATCGCGCGTATGACTGCTCAATAAAATTGCCGCCTGATGCCTTATCTCGTAGTTTCCCAGGGGCCGGAAAGACGGATGACCCGGTTCCTATCCTTCAGGAGGGAGTGGTAGTGTCGGCTGTATACTCTGAGCTTGAGGAGGAGGTATTGGAGGCTCAGGGGGACGCCCCTGTAGGACCTCCAGGGAAACTGTTTGTTCCTAATCAGTTAAGACAAAAAGTTATCGAGGCACATCATAATTCTGCTTTAGCAGGACATCCAGGGAGTAAGGCAACTGTGGATCTCCTTTCTCGCCGGTTTTGGTGGCCTGGCTTAAATAAAGAGGTGGTGACTTTTGTCGCGTCCTGTGGAGTTTGTGCTCGCTCTAAGATCCCACATACCCGTCCGTCTGGGGTTCCTGAGGAGGAACGATTCTCGTCGTCACTTGCTTCAGTTTGGAGAGGAGTGCTGAATGGTCTGAGTGCTATGGGGAACCGTTTCAAGCGGAGGGCTGATAGGAGGAGAGTGTCTGGTCCGGACCTAAGTGTGAACGATCTGGTGTGGTTGTCTACCAAGAATATAAAACTCAAGGTTCCCTCCTGGAAACTGGGTCCCAGGTTCATCGGTCCATACAGGATCAGTTCTATAGTTAATCCTGTGGCATTTCGTCTGGACCTCCCTCCTATGTTTAAAATCCACAATGTGTTCCACAAATCGTTGCTTAAAAGGTACGTGGCGCCAGTTATACCGTCGCCTCTGCCTCTCCTCCGGTGGTGGTCAATGGTAGCTTGGAGTTTCAGGTGTTGAAGATCATTAACTCACGTCTGAATCGTCGGTCCCTTCAGTACCTGGTTCATTGGAAGGGGTATGGTCCTGAGGAGAGGACATGGGTCCCTGCGTCGGAGGTTAACGCAGATCGATTGGTTCGGACCTTCCACACAACTTACCCGGGCAGACCTGGCCCTGAGGGTCCGGAGGCCCCTCGTAGAAGGGGGGGTACTGTCATGGGTGCATCGCCACGAGGATCGTCGCGATTGCACATTCTGACTTCTCGCAGCTGAGTTGCTGTTACTTTGTGTTTGGTAGTGAGGGAGTTAATTTTACCTAGCTCTTTGCTAAGACTAGGTCCAGCCTCGCCCGGCTGCTTTTGATTATGTACTAATTAGCTTCCTTTATATTCCTGCCAGTCTGTGTGTTAGATGCCGGTGAAAGCATTCATACAGACTGCAGATAGGATCGGTTCTGAGAAGACTTAAGCTAAGAGCTCCTTTGTTGTTTCTCCTCTCCTTGCTTATGTGTGGCCCAGCTACGCAGGCACACATAAAATCCAGGAGAGTGCACAGGAAGGTAACAGCAACGCTTGATATTCATTCACGTCACTCACACTTTCAGACACACCCATCTGAGATATAAGGGGGAGTGACACGTGGTAATAGAGAGTAGTAGTGTTCGGTTTGACTTCAGTCTGTGAGCTTCTGTCTAAGGACAGAGCAAAATTAAAACATCTAAAAATAATATTAACCAAATGCAAAGTGAACCGTGCTTGTAGCATAGAGACCAGCAAGCACCAACCGTGTGTCGAGAATAGGAAAAGTGAAGAAAAACATGGTGATAGGAGCTTACCCCAGATATGAGAAAAGAATATCATAAGTAGATATAAGATAGGGATAATTTACCTGAAAACAGCTTCAGAGCAATTTAAGAGATTATTGGATTTCAATATCTAGAGAGGGTAATAGGTGCGACATATTGTCAGATTAAATGAAATGCTATAGAGAGTTCAACACTGGTGAGAGATCCTCAAATACCTGTTCCAATAGAATGCTCATGTGTCTAGATAGGAGAAGATGGCTCCCCAAATGGATGGCCTGGGGTATAAACATTTATAAAAAATTTTGTTTAATGTTTGTTAAACTTGACAATAGTAGGAGTAGTATATAGGTATATACCACTATAAAATAAATAAATACCTGTGTGGTTGTTAGGTAGTAGAAAGGAGTAACAATCAAGGAGGGAAATGTAGGATCTGTTAGGAGAGAGGTAGATGTAAGATGTGAATATATCCTACAGACTCGTAGGTAGAGGTTAAACACTAATGATCGTGCTGCACACCAAAGGCTGTAGTCATAAGGCTAATCACTGCAGGTGTCTGTGAGGCCTCTCTAATGGGTGTTGCTGCGCATATGTTGAAGTAAGTAAGCCGCAAAACAGCTTAATAGCTATAGGTACAAATATGTCTATCTGAGAAAGATTACCTGGTAATGGATGTATAACAGCGACGCTCCCGCGTCTCGCTGATTAAGTGACATGCTGCTGGAGTGAGAACGCCGGGTATAAATGCCGGCTGACATCGCCGGACCGGATGAGCGTCATCCGGACCGGAAGTGACGTGGCCGATACTAAGGAAACAACTGCGGCTGCGCTGAGAGCGCTATGAAGGTGTAGCTTGTGTTGTGTAATGCGCATGCGCCGTTTGGAGGGAAAGGAAAGAATGTAACAAGAAGGAACTGTAAATAGTGTGCTTATAACGGAAAGAGTAATGGGAGTAGCGGAATATGGTAAAGATAGAAAGGTGGATATAATGAAAAGAGGATAATGAACCAATGGAAAAAAGGGGGGGAAGAAATAAAATAAAATAAAAATAAAATAAAAAATGAAAAATTGTATAATATGAAAAAATGAAAAAATAATAGTAAAAAAATAATAAAATAAAAAATAATAAAAATAAAAATGAAAAAATGCTGAAACACTATGTAACAAATGGGGAGGGTTGTAAGGATATGCACTCACCAGTGTTGATAATGGTCAGCGAGTCTATGGAAAAATGAAAAACATAATGAGTAAGGATGACAAAGAATGAACAGTCTATATGCACTCATGTCAGCCAATCAATTTCGCGATTGAGGCCTTTTGGTGATAGTGTGTCAAGGGTATAAATCCAAAAGGTCTCTCTCTGTTTAAGTAATTTGATATGGTTACCACCCCTACGTGGACGTGGAACATGCTCTAGTACTTGAAACTTAAGTTGGGCGACCGTATGGTGTGATTTGGCAAAGTGATCTGGCAACGGTAACCATGTTTTTCCACAGCGTATAGTGGACTTATGTCCGGATATTCTGTCTCTGATGTGTTGGGTGGTCTCCCCAACATAGAGGAGACCACATGGGCATTTGATAATGTAAACTACGAAGTTTGAGTCACACGTAAAATATCCCTTAATAGGGTATGATTTACCTGTACGTGGATGCAACACGCTGTCGGATTTGATAACGTTGGAACACGCCGCGCAACCAAGGCACGGAAACGTGCCCTTACGCTGGGTCTGTAGTAGTTTTTGTGTCGCAGGAGGGTGTGAGCTACCGATGTCAGCTCTCACAAGTCTGTCTCTAATATTCGTAGGCCTTCTGGTACTGATCAGAACTGGATGTTGGAAAGATTGAATCTCAGGGTATGATTGGGACAAGAGGGGCCAATGTTTTTTGATTGTGGCATAAATTCTGGGCATAAAAGGATGGTGCGTATGCACAAAAGGTACTCTCTCAAGGGATTGCTGTGGTGGAGGAGGAGAAGAAGGAGACCTGGCCGATATCAACTCATTATCAAGCAGTTTAGTAGGATAATGGCGTTCTTTGAATTTATCTGCCATCGTCTGAAGTCTGTTATCGCGTGTTGTAGGATCTGATACTATGCGTGTGACTCGTTTAAATTGAGAACGGGGTAAACTATTTTTTGTGGATTTCGGGTGACAGCTCGAGTAGTGGAGTAGACTGTTGCAGTCTGTAGGTTTGGTAAAAAGATCAGTTGTCAAGTTACCTTCTTGGTCCTTAAGTACCACTGTGTCAAGAAATGATATACGTGAGTCATCATAGTTCAAGGTGAATTGTAGTTCTGGAAGAATTGAATTAAGATACTGAAAAAAGCATAATAGGGTGTCTGACGTGCCGTTCCAGATGAGGAAAATATCATCAATATATCGATGGTAGAGCGATACATTTTGTTGAAAAAGTGTATTGTTATACATATGTTCAGACTCAAACCAGTCCATGTATGCGTTAGCGTAAGCCGGAGCTACGTTTGATCCCATTGCGGTCCCCCGCTTCTGCAAATAAAAAGTGTCTCCAAATAGAAAAAAATTCTCATGAAGTACCAATTTAAGTACATCTAAACAAAAAAGGATGGAATTTGATGATAGGTTAGATTTTCCCAAAAGTAGTTTTGTGGCCCTGATACCCTTGTCGTGGGTGATAGATGTATACAGGCTACATACATCTAATGTAACCAATAAACTTGTTGTGGGAATAGTACCCAATCGCCTAATGATGTTGAGGAAGTTTCCTGTGTCTAAGAGAAAGGACTTTGTATCCTTAATCATGGGTGTAAGGATTTTTTCCAAAAAGATGGAAAGTGGGGCTAAAATAGAATCGGTCGAGGCAACAATAGGTCTACCCGGTGGATTTCTGAGATCTTTATGGATCTTGGGTAAGATGTAGAAAACCGGAGTGATCGGATGGTCGTTTCTTAGGAAATTAGCAGTTTTGGAATCGATAGTGCAATTGTCTAGAGCTGATTGAATCAAGTCCTGTATTTTTGTTCTTATCATGGGGGTGGGGTCCCTAGAAATCACCATATAGGTGTCTGTGTCAGTGAGCTGTCTGATAATCTCATGACGATAATGGGTTTGGTCCATCACCACGATGGCGCCACCCTTATCCGCTGGTTTGATTACAATATCAGGATTGGAATGTAGGGAAGTTATTGCTTGTCTCTCTTCAGGGGAGAGGTTCGAGTGAGTAGGAAAGAAGCCAAGTTTTTGTTGGTGGGATAGTGACTTCACCTCACGATCGACTAGAGAAATAAAGGTTTCAACCGGATGGTATACGTGTGGTGGAGAAAAATTACTCGAAGTGCGGAGACCCAAGTTAGTGATGGACAGTTCAGGAGGAGATTGAGTAGATATACTAAAAGGTGACTTAAGAGAAATGAGTCTTCAATCTCAAACTCCTATAAAAGCGTTGTAGGTCTTGTTCCAAGTGGTAAGAATTCCAATTCGGGGTTGGGCAAAACGATAGTCCTTTTTGGAGGACCGAGAGTTCCGTTGGTGCAAGGGAGTAGCTGGAGATATTTATCACCTGATTGGAGGGCCTACCTGTGAACGAGTAGTCATTCTTTCGCTGTGATCTTCGTGTGCGTTTGTGGTGTGGCGTCCTCCCTGCGTCCTCTGGATAAAAAATGGGGTCTGTATGATCCTGTAGAGGATTCGCTGCCCGAGCTGAAGGATCCCATCCTTTGGTGAGAGCGTGGTCGCTGCCAGTTGCCCGATCCGGTGGAATCGTTCCATTTGTATACTCTGTTTTGGGAGTAATCCTCGTGGTCTCTTTGAAATTTAAGTCTCTTCCGTTCTTGAAGTACCTTTTGGTGTTCCGCAATAATTTTGTCTGTTTTATCCTTCAAATTTGTCCAGTCCGCGGAGGATAAAGCACTACTAAGTTGGGTTTCTATAGATGCAATATTATTACGAGTTTCAATAATTTCTTTTTGTAGGAACTCGATTGTCAGAATAATTATGTCTAATGAGCACTTATTCAGGATTTTTTGATATTTATCACAGAATTCCTTGTTCAGCTCGGGCAGCGAATCCTCTACAGGATCATACAGACCCCATTTTTTATCCAGAGGACGCAGGGGAGGACGCCACACCACAAACGCACACGAAGATCACAGCGAAAGAATGACTACTCGTTCACAGGTAGGCCCTCCAATCAGGTGATAAATATCTCCAGCTACTCCCTTGCACCAACGGAACTCTCGGTCCTCCAAAAAGGACTATCGTTTTGCCCAACCCCGAATTGGAATTCTTACCACTTGGAACAAGACCTACAACGCTTTTATAGGAGTTTGAGATTGAAGACTCATTTCTCTAAGTCACCTTTTAGTATATCTACTCAATCTCCTCCTGAACTGTCCATCACTAACTTGGGTCTCCGCACTTCGAGTAATTTTTCCCCACCACACGTATACCATCCGGTTGAAACCTTTATTTCTCTAGTCGATCGTGAGGTGAAGTCACTATCCCACCAACAAAAACTTGGCTTCTTTCCTACTCACTCGAACCTCTCCCCTGAAGAGAGACAAGCAATAACTTCCCTACATTCCAATCCTGATATTGTAATCAAACCAGCGGATAAGGGTGGCGCCATCGTGGTGATGGACCAAACCCATTATCGTCATGAGATTATCAGACAGCTCACTGACACAGACACCTATATGGTGATTTCTAGGGACCCCACCCCCATGATAAGAACAAAAATACAGGACTTGATTCAATCAGCTCTAGACAATTGCACTATCGATTCCAAAACGGCTAATTTCCTAAGAAACGACCATCCGATCACTCCGGTTTTCTACATCTTACCCAAGATCCATAAAGATCTCAGAAATCCACCGGGTAGACCTATTGTTGCCTCGACCGATTCTATTTTAGCCCCACTTTCCATCTTTTTGGAAAAAATCCTTACACCCATGATTAAGGATACAAAGTCCTTTCTCTTAGACACAGGAAACTTCCTCAACATCATTAGGCGATTGGGTACTATTCCCACAACAAGTTTATTGGTTACATTAGATGTATGTAGCCTGTATACATCTATCACCCACGACAAGGGTATCAGGGCCACAAAACTACTTTTGGGAAAATCTAACCTATCATCAAATTCCATCCTTTTTTGTTTAGATGTACTTAAATTGGTACTTCATGAGAATTTTTTTCTATTTGGAGACACTTTTTATTTGCAGAAGCGGGGGACCGCAATGGGATCAAACGTAGCTCCGGCTTACGCTAACGCATACATGGACTGGTTTGAGTCTGAACATATGTATAACAATACACTTTTTCAACAAAATGTATCGCTCTACCATCGATATATTGATGATATTTTCCTCATCTGGAACGGCACGTCAGACACCCTATTATGCTTTTTTCAGTATCTTAATTCAATTCTTCCAGAACTACAATTCACCTTGAACTATGATGACTCACGTATATCATTTCTTGACACAGTGGTACTTAAGGACCAAGAAGGTAACTTGACAACTGATCTTTTTACCAAACCTACAGACTGCAACAGTCTACTCCACTACTCGAGCTGTCACCCGAAATCCACAAAAAATAGTTTACCCCGTTCTCAATTTAAACGAGTCACACGCATAGTATCAGATCCTACAACACGCGATAACAGACTTCAGACGATGGCAGGTAAATTCAAAGATCGCCATTATCCTACTAAACTGCTTGATAATGAGTTGATATCGGCCAGGTCTCCTTCTTCTCCTCCTCCACCACGGCAATCCCTTGAGAGAGTACCTTTTGTGCATACGCACCATCCTTTTATGCCCAGAATTTATGCCACAATCAAAAAACATTGGCCCTCTTGTCCCAATCATACCCTGAGATTCAATCTTTCCAACATCCAGTTCTGATCAGTACCAGAAGGCCTACGAATATTAGAGACAGACTTGTGAGAGCTGACATCGGTAGCTCACACCCTCCTGCGACACAAAAACTACTACAGACCCAGCGTAAGGGCACGTTTCCGTGCCTTGGTTGCGCGGCGTGTTCCAACGTTATCAAATCCGACAGCGTGTTGCATCCACGTACAGGTAAATCATACCCTATTAAGGGATATTTTACGTGTGACTCAAACTTCGTAGTTTACATTATCAAATGCCCATGTGGTCTCCTCTATGTTGGGGAGACCACCCAACACATCAGAGACAGAATATCCGGACATAAGTCCACTATACGCTGTGGAAAAACATGGTTACCGTTGCCAGATCACTTTGCCAAATCACACCATACGGTCGCCCAACTTAAGTTTCAAGTACTAGAGCATGTTCCACGTCCACGTAGGGGTGGTAACCATATCAAATTACTTAAACAGAGAGAGACCTTTTGGATTTATACCCTTGACACACTATCACCAAAAGGCCTCAATCGCGAAATTGATTGGCTGACATGAGTGCATATAGACTGTTCATTCTTTGTCATCCTTACTCATTATGTTTTTCATTTTTCCATAGACTCGCTGACCATTATCAACACTGGTGAGTGCATATCCTTACAACCCTCCCCATTTGTTACATAGTGTTTCAGCATTTTTTCATTTTTATTTTTATTATTTTTTATTTTATTATTTTTTTACTATTATTTTTTCATTTTTTCATATTATACAATTTTTCATTTTTTATTTTATTTTTATTTTTATTTCTTCCCCCCCTTTTTTCCATTGGTTCATTATCCTCTTTTCATTATATCCACCTTTCTATCTTTACCATATTCCGCTACTCCCATTACTCTTTCCGTTATAAGCACACTATTTACAGTTCCTTCTTGTTACATTCTGTCCTTTCCCTCCAAACGGCGCATGCGCATTACACAACACAAGCTACACCTTCATAGCGCTCTCAGCGCAGCCGCAGTTGTTTCCTTAGTATCGGCCACGTCACTTCCGGTCCGGATGACGCTCATCCGGTCCGGCGATGTCAGCCGGCATTTATACCCGGCGTTCTCACTCCAGCAGCATGTCACTTAATCAGCGAGACGCGGGAGCGTCGCTGTTATACATCCATTACCAGGTAATCTTTCTCAGATAGACATATTTGTACCTATAGCTATTAAGCTGTTTTGCGGCTTACTTACTTCAACATATGCGCAGCAACACCCATTAGAGAGGCCTCACAGACACCTGCAGTGATTAGCCTTATGACTACAGCCTTTGGTGTGCAGCACGATCATTAGTGTTTAACCTCTACCTACGAGTCTGTAGGATATATTCACATCTTACATCTACCTCTCTCCTAACAGATCCTACATTTCCCTCCTTGATTGTTACTCCTTTCTACTACCTAACAACCACACAGGTATTTATTTATTTTATAGTGGTATATACCTATATACTACTCCTACTATTGTCAAGTTTAACAAACATTAAACAAAAATTTTTTATAAATGTTTATACCCCAGGCCATCCATTTGGGGAGCCATCTTCTCCTATCTAGACACATGAGCATTCTATTGGAACAGGTATTTGAGGATCTCTCACCAGTGTTGAACTCTCTATAGCATTTCATTTAATCTGACAATATGTCGCACCTATTACCCTCTCTAGATATTGAAATCCAATAATCTCTTAAATTGCTCTGAAGCTGTTTTCAGGTAAAATTATCCCTATCTTATATCTACTTATGATATTCTTTTCTCATATCTGGGGTAAGCTCCTATCACCACGTTTTTCTTCACTTTTCCTATTCTCGACACACGGTTGGTGCTTGCTGGTCTCTATGCTACAAGCACGGTTCACTTTGCATTTGGTTAATATTATTTTTAGATGTTTTAATTTTGTATCGTTTTATATTTTTTCAACCACTGTATTTATTTATTGTTAAAAACCCTTTTGTTGTTTTTCTTTTTCCTTTTATATAGCGGCTTCTTGAAAAAGACTCGTGAGAGTCGAAACGTTGTGTCATTTATGTCGCTGTGATAAAACATGCTCCCCATCACTTTTTTGGTTATTGAATAAATATTATTTGATTTTGCATGGAATTCCTGTCTGAGAGTGCAGTGCTATTTATATGTCTAGATTGGGATTCATTCCATGACACTAGCACCTCACCATTAATTTATTCGTGTGCACACCATTTATCTTCTAAGGACAGAGCAGCCATTCAGTCTCAGTCCAGTCAGGACTTGGAGGAAACTGAGAGCTGTGCAGCGAGCTCTGGAGGAAGCTGACATTTTCCACAAAAGCCACAAGTGCTTATGTTAAGAGCGGGAAGCAGGGCGAAGGGCGCAGTGGAGAAGATAGAGAAGTGCTTTAGGTATTGGATTGCCTGCACTAAATTGACGGACACCGGGGTCCGAAGCGTTGCTAGTGTTTCAAGCATAGTAACAAGAAAACCGGAGGCATCTGGACTACAGGTCGCAGAGTGCAGCCCAAAGCGTCAATACGTAACCGGAGTCAGGGAGAACGGGGACTTTGAGTCAAGCGCAGACAAAAGTAAGGACTTAGTTCTCACCACTTAGAAGGCTCCACCACAATGTTGGCCGGGCATTACAGCTATTGAGAAAGCTGGAGATTCAGAGTTAACTTCGCTTCAGGCAAGTTGGACTCACCTACATATTGAAGTAAAGGAGGCCTCTAACCTGCTCAGCGGTTACCCGAATGTGCACTCTCTACCCCGACCAGCTCCCCGGGATCTGCTTGAACCATCTACCAGTAAAGGTATGGAAAGAAGCTGCATTGTGTGTGACTGAATTCTTAACTACACCCTGCATCATCACCATAGACTTCCAGGGACCCGTCTCACCTGTGGGAGACTTACCACCCAGCTGCCCCTAACATCCCCTGTGAAGATCCTTATAGCAGCGCTGGTCCAATTAACCAGATACCACAGGTGGCGTCACGAACTACCTATCCTTATCATCCCCTGTAAATATTCCCCATTGCACGACCGCCAGGGCCACGGACCGAGCCACAGCTACCAGTGACAACTCCCATAGATTTCCATGGGCTCGGCTCCGAGTACCCCATAGCCCTGGTATCCACAATTGTGGTGCGTGGTCGGAACAACTTTTTGGCATCACGAACAGGATCCGAAGCTTGCAATTGTGAGTCCTGTGTGCCTATATTGAACTGTTTGGTGAAAAAGACTGTGTGTCACTATTGGCGCCAAATACCGCCATTTTGCCGCCATATTGGCGCCCTGAGGCGCTGGTGAAGAAGGTGGGCGTGCATTCGTGGGCGTGTACCCCCCCTGTGGCGCGAAAGATATGGCCGCCCTCTCCAAATGCTACTATAATGTGCGGTCCTGCCCCACTGCTAAAGAAATCCGCCTCCTCTTCATCCTCTATGCGAAGAGGAGGAGACGCAAATCCCGCCTCAACGGAAGAGACCAGATTGTTCCTGATGGAAACTACAGTCTGGCCTGGGACGAGATGGCGGAAGGACAGGAGAATCTGTGCAGAGGACCGGAGGCATACAAGCCCTGCTTACCGGAAGATTTCCTACCTGTGCCGGAGCTGTCCCCAGATTGGGACACTGACCCCGCCATGCTGGAGCTGCAGAAGGAGAATGCAGAGCTAAAAAGAATGATCCAGAGTCATGCAGATTTGCAGGAGACGGAGAGACGCTGGCGTACCCAGACACAGCGGCTGCTGTGGGACGCAGTGTTCTCTCCCACAAGCATAACGCCGTCTCCTGATTTCCCAAAATCACTGCAGAGGAAGGCTAAGGGACGACCGGAGGCTGCCCCCAAAAGTGCTGTACCTGATCCCACCGATGCGGAGTTGGAGGAGAAGGAGGCTGAGGAGGTCCTGCCCGGTCCGGAGTGCCAGCCAGGCCAGGAGGCCACAGCAGAGTACGGTTCCCCGGTAAGATCACCGGAGGGGTCCCAGCCATCATTGCCGGAAGTCGACTGGGATGAGATGGAGCGTCTGGACGACGTGACTTACGACCTCCAAACCGGAAATGCCTGGCAGCACTGCGAGAAAGTGAGACAGCAGCAGGAGGAAGAGAGAAAGGTGCAGCGGTTCCGACAGGAATGGCATGAAAAGTTCTTCGCAGATAAGGAAAGCGTCCGCCGAGAAAAAGGTACCCGACGGGAACCGCGGCGGCAGGGGTGCGTTACTGAGTTTCAGCTCCGCAAGGGCTGGGGCTTTATCCGCGAGCCGGGCCTCTATGCAGGGGTCTTTGTGAGCCGCCGGGACGTAGAGTCCCACTTGCCCATCGGTCATCCTGGGAGGGACCTGATAAACGGGGACATAGTGAGCTACACACGTCACTGGGGTTTAAAGGGGTGGTATGCCCTGAACGTCTCCATCGTCAGTGACCCCGTCCCCGACACCAGTACCGAAGCGTCCCAGTCCCGAGATCTCACCGCACCAGGCCGTGCCCCAGCATCGCTCCCTGCATCGCAATCGGCGACCTACTCGGCATCGCAATCGGCGACCTACTCGGCATCGCAATCGGCGACTTACTCGGCATCGCAATCTGCGACCCACTTTGCAACGCCCCCTGTGGCTACCTTAGCAACACATCCGGCATCGCAAGTGAATGTGGCCCCTGCAGCGACGCAATCGGCGTCCTACAAAAAGGAAGTACCCGTTGGGTCCCCTATTAAAATGAGAACTGTGGCTACGCAAACGCTGATAGCAGGCCATGATTTATTTGTAATGAGATCGAAAGAACACCGCGTCGTTCCAGCCCCAGGAGTGGAAGACGTCATTGAGAGTTGTAAAAGTGAAAACCGGTAGGACCCAGACAGGGGTTTACCGTATCCAAGAATTGTAAAAAGTTGAAAGAAATTTTGCAGAATTGCACTTTATTGTCTTTTATTGATATGTATGAAAATGTTGCATAGTTTACATATTTAAAATAGAATACCCGGCTGGGTACAAGGTTAAAGAGTTTAAAAAGCTAAAGAATAAATGTGTAGAGTGCATAGTTTGCATAAAATACCCCAGTTGGGTAAAGCAAGTTAAATTATAATGTGAATACTTGAAGTGTATATATGTGTTTAACCATGCCAATGGACTGAGAGGCTGTGGACTGTGCCAGCCCAAGAACTTATCTTGTAAATAGTTGCGCTTCGGTGCATTATCTTGGTTTTACATGAAAACTAACTACACAACTACCTCTGAAGAAAAACCCGTATGGTGTGGCCTAGAGTGAGGTCTGCAATGAAGTCCTGCAGCCCACCCCAGACCCACGTGGGAGGTTTTTGGGGGCGGTCCTCCACAAGAATATTGTCTAGTAATATGAGAATTTGATACTTTTGATACTTTTATATTCTTCTAATGTACAAATTGTAACGTTCAAGAATCCTCACCTCCCGGATGGGATGAGTTTAAAAGTGTTGTGTTTAATGCAAAACAAAATGTTCTTTTCTCTTTTACAGCCCGGGAGTGCTGTGTTTAACCAAGGGGGGATGTGTGGCCCAGCTACGCAGGCACACATAAAATCCAGAGAGTGCACAAGAAGGTAACAGCAACGCTTGATATTCATTCACGTCACTCACACTTTCAGACACACCCATCTGAGATATAAGGGGGAGTGACACGTGGTAATAGAGAGTAGTAGTGTTCGGTTTGACTTCAGTCTGTGAGCTTCTGTCTAAGGACAGAGCAGCCATTCAGTCTCAGTCCAGTCAGGACTTGGAGGAAACTGAGAGCTGTGCAGCGAGCTCTGGAGGAAGCTGACATTTTCCACAAAAGCCACAAGTGCTTATGTTAAGAGCGGGAAGCAGGGCGAAGGGCGCAGTGGAGAAGATAGAGAAGTGCTTTAGGTATTGGATTGCCTGCACTAAATTGACGGACACCGGGGTCCGAAGCGTTGCTAGTGTTTCAAGCATAGTAACAAGAAAACCGGAGGCATCTGGACTACAGGTCGCAGAGTGCAGCCCAAAGCGTCAATACGTAACCGGAGTCAGGGAGAACGGGGACTTTGAGTCAAGCGCAGACAAAGTAAGGACTTAGTTCTCACCACTTAGAAGGCTCCACCACAATGTTGGCCGGGCATTACAGCTATTGAGAAAGCTGGAGATTCAGAGTTAACTTCGCTTCAGGCAAGTTGGACTCACCTACATATTGAAGTAAAGGAGGCCTCTAACCTGCTCAGCGGTTACCGAATGTGCACTCTCTACCCCGACCAGCTCCCGGGATCTGCTTGAACCATCTACCAGTAAAGGTATGGAAAGAAGCTGCATTGTGTGTGACTGAATTCTTAACTACACCCTGCATCATCACCATAGACTTCCAGGGACCCGTCTCACCTGTGGGAGACTTACCACCCAGCTGCCCCCTAACATCCCCTGTGAAGATCCTCATAGCAGCGCTGGTCCAATTAACCAGATACCACAGGTGGCGTCACGAACTACCTATCCTTATCATCCCCTGTAAATATTCCCCATTGCACGACCGCCAGGGCCACGGACCGAGCCACAGCTACCAGTGACAACTCCCATAGATTTCCATGGGCTCGGCTCCGAGTACCCCATAGCCCTGGTATCCACAATTGTGGTGCGTGGTCGGAACATTATAGTTTATCTCCTAGACCTTTGGTGTTCCCTCTGTGTTTAAATGTTGTATGCAAGACAGTATTTACTTTATCCCCCGTCTGTCTCGTTTGTCTTACTGTTTGTTAACCTTTCCTGTCCATTCCCTATGGTGGTAATCAGGGTCCTTCTAAGGACTAGATTACAGTGGTCAGGGATTTATAGGAGACAGGGTTTACGCTGGCGGCCTGGACCTCTGTACCATTAACAGTACCTCCAGGTAGAGGGACTAGTCAGGACCCAGTTTAGGGTCAGCATAGACCCCGGTCCACCTCTAGCCAGAGACAGCGTGAAAAGGATTCAGTATTGACCCACAGGATATTATGTCAGGTAATACTATGCTATATATACATGTTAATGTTACCTATTTATATGTTATATAGAATGTTGTCCCACTTGATAGATTACTGACATTATTTAGATATATATCTGCTAGACAGCGTGACACCACCTGTCCCCATCTTATCCATCCAGCCCCATGATCCTGCACCATCTGTTTCCATCCTGCCCCATGATCCTGCCCCAGACCATCTGTCCCATGATCCTGCCCCATCTGTCCCCATTGTATCCATCCTGCCCCATGATCTGCACCATCTGTCTCCATCTTGTCCCATGATCCTACCCCATCTGTCCCATGATACTGCCCCAGACCATCTGTCCCATGATCCTGCCCCATCGTATCCATCCTGCCCCATCTATCTCCACCCTGCCCCATGATCCTGCCCCAGGCCATTTGTCCCATGATACTGCCCCATCTGTCCCATGATCCTGCCCCCCTGTGACTCCATCCAGCCCCAGTGACTCCATCCTGCCCCCGTGACTCCATCCAACCCCCCTATATGAAAAACAAAGAAGAACAGCGCTCCATCCAGTGTATAAAGTAGAAAAAAAACTTTATTCAGCCATAAAAAACTTTCACTTTTTATGGCTGAATAAAGTTTTTTCTACTTTATACACCTGGATGGAGCACTGTGTAAGGTTCTATGTATATTCCTGAAACTCAGTTTGTTCGTCAGCCATTTTACTTTCTGTCTTGCTGCAGCTATCTTGCCCCAGTCAAAATGGAGTTTCCAGCTTGCATGTTCCCGCCCTGATTCTCTCCTTTGCTTCTTAAGCAGCCACAACTGAGCAATCAGTGCTTCAGAATCTAGCCTGCAGTGAACCTGTGACTTGACTCCTGTAAGCCTTGGACCTTGTACTCCAGCTATTCCTACTGAGGAACTCTGAAGCACTTGTGGACTCTGAACCCTGCTCTTTGAAAGACCCACGTTTGCATGGACTTACGGTAACAGAGAAGAAGATCCTGAATCTGTATTGGAGAGTGATTGCTGAGCTTGGATTACTCTGGCCTGCTGTGTCTCCTGTTTCTGTGTCTGCAAACTGTGTGACTATTTCTGCCAACTTGTATGAAGTAATACAGGACTTTTCTATATCAATCCTGTGACTCCTGTGTTTTCATCGCACCCAAGCACAAGACGCTATATGAACTGTACTAACATACATTACAAGATTCTGAAGCCAAAACGTTAGTGTCTGCTGGGTCTGGAAGGCTGTGTCTGCTGTACTGTGGATATCAGACGTCCGGTTGTACTTTCTGTGATGACAGTGGTTGTGACTTCTCACAAACCATTCCAGGTGAGCAATTCCCTTAAGTTTTTTCTTTTTTGCAGTGTTACCACAGGTAAACATATTCTTTTTTTTTTCTCTCCTCTTCTTCCAGTAATCCTGTCTTAAAAGATCTGGAAAATGGAGGCCCGCATAAAGGAACTTTGCGGAGTGACTGATAATATCCTTGCAGATTTGCAGAATATAAAGACCCGTTTTACAAATCAACAGGACCTCAATAATCACAATTTGCAAGTGGTTGGACAGACTACCCAGGATTTGCGAGCCAGGATTGAGGTTCTAGAGGGGCGAGTCCAGGCTCCTGCCGTAGCCCCGAGTGCTGGGATTCCCAAGTTGCCCCCTTTTCGTTTTGGCGGTGAACGTGAGAAATTCAGGGGATTTATTAATCAATGCAATCTTTTTTTTCTGCACATGCTTCACAATTTCCCACTGAACGATCTAAGGTGCTTACTATAATTATGTTGCTTACCAACAAGGCTTAATGTGGGCAAACCCTCTGATTGAGACTGAGGATGATTGTTTGAATCACCTTGATGATTTTATTTCAGCCATGGGGCAGGTGTTTGATGACCCCAATCGAGGTGCAACAGCTGAAGCAGCCATGTTAGCTTTGCGCCAAGGTAAGCACTCGGTAGCTGAATATGCCTTGGATTTCAGGAGATGGGCCCTTGATACCACCTGGGACAGTTCCGCCAAAAAATCTATTTTTCGAAAGGGGTTATCTCCACTGATTAAGGATGAAACTTGCTCGTGCCGACCCTCCCACTGCGTTAGGTGACTTTATTAACTACTGCATCCGTATTGATACTCGTCTGACTGAACGCAGGCAAGAGAGATGGTTCGAAAGCAATCGTACTAACCTTTTCCTACCTTCCTCTCCAGCTAAGGAACCTTTTAGGATTACACGGGAACCTGAACCTGAACCCATGCAGGTAGACTCTTTACAACGACGGGTTAGTGATGCACGCAAGGAAAAATCGTTTTAAGGAGAATCTATGTTTCTATTGTGGTAAGTCAGGGCACTTCATTATAAACTGCCCCAGCCGTTCTCGTAAGACTACTGCAGCACTCATTCTTGTGAGTGTTGCGAGAGGGGATCTGTCAGGTCCGAGCCTCAGGCTCCAGAGAGATCTGCAGCAACAGATCTTGATTTCTCGGACTTAAACTCCGTTACCTCTGAGGACGTTGACTGTGTAAACGCTGCCATTTTTTAAGTTTCCTCAGCGGTGTCCCAGCTGAGTTGTAAGAAAAACAATTCTCATTGCTTTCTTTCCATCAAACTCTGGGTTGACTCAGCTTGGGTGTCTAGCTCTGCTATGATCGACTCAGGGCAAGTGAAATTTTATGGATGTTTTCCTTTGCTCTGAAACAGGGAATACGTTCAGTGAAGAGGCTACTCCAGTACAGATGGAAACTGTGGATGGCTCCCTGCTGACCTCTGGACCAGTGGATCAGGAAACAGAGCCTTTGAGGGTTCTTATGGGTAAAGATCATCAAGAGAAACTGTCCTTTATGCTTATCTCTTCTCCCCACTTTCCCATTATTCTAGGGCTACCATGGCTGCAGGCTCAGAATCTACCATTAACTGGGAGACCAAGGAATTACACTTTCCAGAGAAACAGATGAGTCCAAAAGTTTCAGCTTGCTCTGTTCCTAAAGGAATCATGTCAGTCCCTGAACTACCAGCTGTATACCAGGACTATGTGGATTTATGTGACAAGAAGAACGCTGACCAGCTTCCTCCTCACCGTCCATATGATTGTCCAATTGAATTATTGCCTGGAGCAGAGATACCTTTTGGTAAGATCTACCCCCTGGCGGGGCCCGAGCTAAAGGCTTTAAAGGATTACATAGATGAAAATCTAGCCCAAGGGCTTCATACGCCCTCTTCATCTCCTGCAGGTGCACCCATCTTCTTTGTAAAGAAGAAAGATGGATCTCTGAGACCATGCGTAGACTATAGGGAACTCAATAAGGTTACTATTAGAAACCGTTATCCATTGCCTTTAATCCCTGAGTTATTGGAGAGAGTGCGACATGCCAAATTTTTTCTAAACTAGATCTTCGTGGGGCCTATAACTTAGTCCGTATTAGACCTGGGGATGAATGGAAGACTGCATTCAGGTCACGCTATGGACACTTTGAATATCTAGTTATGCCTTTTGGTCTGAGTACCGCCCCAGCCACTTCCAACACTTGGTGAATGACATCTTCAGGGATCTCCTAGATACATTCGTGGTAATTTATTTGGATGATATTCTAATTTTTTCTAACTCCACAAGGGAAACATCATGGACATGTGAGAATGGTCTTGGAACGTCTAAGACAAAATCATCTTTACATCAAACTTGAAAAGTGTGAATTCCATAGGACCGAAATTCAATTTCTGGGGTTATGTACTGTCTACACAAGGAATTAGTATGGATGGAAGCAAAACCCAAGCCATCAAGGATTGGCCAAGTCCTAGAAATGTGAAGGAGATACAGCGCTTCATCGGGTTTGAACAACTTCTATAGACGTTTCATTAGAAATTTCTCTGAGGTATGTCACCTATCACTCAACTTACCCGGAAAGAGTCTAGGTTTTCCTGGACTCCCCAACCCCAGGAAGCATTTTCCCCGTCTAAAAGATAAATTTACCACTGCACCTATCCTAGTACATCCCAACCCCGAGCTTGCCTTAAATAATAGAGGTGGATGCTTCAGACTGTGCCGTTGGAGCTATACTCTCTCAAGAACAGGTGAGAAGAATGTCTTGCATCCCTGTGCCTTCTTTTCCCAGAAAGTTGTCTTCGGCTGAGAGGAACTACGATGTGGGCAATAGAGAGTTGTTGGCCATTATTGCCGCCTTCAAAGAATGGAGACACCTTCTTCAGGGAGCTCCCACAGCAAATAGTCGTCCTGACAGACCATCGAACCTTGAGTTTATCAGGTCGGCTAAGTGCCTGACTCCTCGCCAGGCTCGCTTGAATCTTTTCTTAAACCAATTTAATTTTATCATCTCTTAAGCCAGGATCGCGCAATGGAAAGGCTGATGCACTCTCTAGGTTTTTTACTCAGCAGGGGACACGTCCAAATTACCCCCTCCTAAGACATTCTTCCTGACTCTAGATTCCTAGGATTAATTATATAATCAAGACTACTTAAGGACATCAAGGAAGCATACCATGCGGATTCCTTTTTGGCACAACCCCCAAGGGACGTAAGTCTTGTCTTTAAGAATGGTGGTTGGATTCAGGGACAACGTCTGTATATTCCTGAAACAGTCAGATTAAGAGTATTGCAACTCATTCACGATCCAAGATAGCTGGGCATAGAGGAATTCTAAAGCCCACAGGAATTTCTTCTCGTTTCTTTTGGGCCCACTTGCAGGAAGGATGTTTTGAATTATGTCACTTCATGTAGGTCTGTGCAAGATGCAAAACACCTCGCTCCTCACCAACTGGTCTGTTAAGCCTCTTCCCACCCCGTCCCGCCCGTGGGGATCCATTTCTATGGACTCATTGTGGAGTTACCAACCTCTCAGGGGAAGAAACACCATTCTAGTGGTGGTTGACCGTCTAACAAAGGCAGCTCATTTTAACCCTTGTGTCGGCTTACCCACTGCAAAACAGACATCAGATTTGATGATTAAAGATGTGTTTCGCTTACATGGAGTACCGGATGAGGTTATTTCGGATCGAGGGTGCAATTCACTTCTAGGTTTTGGCAAAATTTTCTGTGCAGCATTGGACATTAAAGTAAACCTTTCTTCTGCTTTTCATCCCCAGACTAATGGACAGACCGAACGAACCAATCAAACCCCGGAGCAGTATCTCCGCTGCTTTATCTGCCACCTACAGGATGATTGGGTGGATCTACTTCCATTAGCTAGTTCTCGTATAACAACTCTCAGAGTGCCTCCACTAAACAGTCTCCTTTTTACTCTAATCTAGGTTATCATCCTACATTCTACACGATTTCCCATAGAAACGCCTTTACCAGCAGTGGCTGAAAGAATCACTCTTTACAGAAGAATATGGATCTTCTAAAGGAGAATCTGGAATCGGCTCAAGAAAGGTACAAGAAAGCAGCAGATAAATTTTGTGAACCTGCACCAGCTTTCAAGGTAGAGACTTGGTCTGGCTGTCAACCAGAAATCTTAAGTTAAGGATTCCTCGTCTAAGTTTGGGACATAAGTACATTGGACCCTATAAAATCAGTAAAATTATAAGTGCCGTTGCTTGTCGTCTTCAACTGCCCAGAACTATGAGAACCACCCTGTCTTTCATGTATCCCTACTAAAGGCTGCAACACCCAATACGTTTCCTGGACTTTCCTCTCCTTGCCCTGACCCAGTGCTAGTCGATGGTCAGGAAGAATTTGTGGTGGAAAGGATTTTAGATTCCAGGTTGTATAGAAATCAGTTACTATATCTGATTAAATGGCAGGGCTACCCAGTGGAGGACAACTCATGGGAACCGGTCAATAACGTTAATGCTCCTCCCGCTTTTCTCCGTCAGTTTCATCAAGAGGTACCCACACAAGCCTGGTCTGAGGTCATCCGGGGGTTGTCCTTAAGGGGGAGTAATGTAAGGTTCTATGTATATATTCCTGAAACTCAGTTTGTTCGTCAGCCATTTTACTTTCTGTCTTGCTGCAGCTATCTTGCCCTCAGTCAAAATGGAGTTTCCAGCTTGCATGTTCCCGCCCTGATTCTCTCCTTTGCTTCTAAGCAGCCACAGCTGAGCAATCAGTGCTTCAGAATCTAGCCTGCAGTGAACCTGTGACTTGACTCCTGTAAGCCTTGGACCTTGTACTCCAGCTATTCTACTGAGGAACTCTGAAGCACTTGTGGACTCTGAACCCTGCTCTTTGAAAGACCCACGTTTGCATGGACTTACGGTAACAGAGAAGAAGATCCTGAATCTGTATTGGAGAGTGATTGCTGAGCTTGGATTACTCTGGCCTGCTGTGTCTCCTGTTTTCTGTGTCTGCAAACTGTGTGACTATTTCTGCCAACTTGTATGAAGTAATACAGGACTTTTTCTATATCAAACCTGTGACTCCTGTGTTTTCATCGCACCCAAGCACAGACGCTATATGAACTGTACTACATACATTACACACTGTTCTTCTTTGTTTTTCACTATATGGACATTCCAAGTTGGTTCCTTGGATCTGGTACATGCGCCCCGGCTCTGAGAGTGCTGTCAACTTGCTTTATTTTACTACTCCATCCAGCCCCCGTGACTCCATTCTGCCCCAGTGACTCCATCCTGCCCCAGTGACTCCATCCTGCCCCTCCGTGACTCCATCCAGCCCCAGTGACTCCATCCTGCCCCCGTACTCCATCCAGCCCCAGTGACTCCATCCTGCCCCCCCGTGAATCCATCCAGAACCCCGTTACCCCACCAGCCCCTTTGACTCCATCCTGGCCCCGTGACTCCATCCTGCCCCAGTGACTCCATCCTGCCCCCGTGACTCCATCCTGCCCCCCGTGACTCCATCTAGCCCCCCGTGACTCCATCCAGCCCAGTGATTCCATCAAGCCCCAGTGACACTATCCTGCCCTCCGTGACTCCATCCAGCCCCGTGACTCCATCCTGCCCCCCGTGACTCCATTCTGCCCCCCGTGACTCCATCCTGCTCCCTGTGACTCCATCCAGCCCCAGTACCTCCATCCTGCCGCCGTGACTCCATTCTGCCCCAGTGACTCCATCTTGTCCCTCTGTGACTCCATCCAGCCCCCCTTGACTCCATCCAGCACCCCGTGACTCCATCCAGCCCCCCGTGACTCCATCCAGCCCCCCGTGACTCCATCCTGCCCCAGTGACTCCATCCAGCCCCTGTGACTCCATCCTGCCCTTGATTCCATCCAGTGCCAGTGACTCCATCCAGCCCCTGTGACTCCATCCAGCCCCTGTGACTCCATCCTGCCCCAGTAATTCCATCCTGCCCCAGTGACTTCATCCTGCCCCCCCGTGACTCCATCCAGCCCCCGTGACTCCATCCTGCCCCCCGTGACTCCATCCTGCCGCAGTGACTCCATCCAGCCCAGTGACTCCATCCTGCCCAGTGATTTCATCCTGCCCCAGTGACTCCATCCTGCCCCCATGACTCCATCCTTCCCCCCGTGACTCCATCCAGCCCCCCGTGACTGCATCCAGCCCCCGTGACTCCATCCAGCCACAGTGATTCCATCCAGCCCCAGTGACTCCATCCTGCTCCCCATTGATTCCATCCTGCCCCTCCGTGACTCCATCTTGCCCCTCTGTGACTCCATCCTGCCCCACGTGACTCCATCCAGCCCCATTGACTCCATCCAGCCCCCCCTTGACTCATCCTGCCTCCGTGACTCCATCCTGCCTAAGTGACTCCATCCTGCCCCCTCCGTCACTCCATCCTGCCCCAGTTATTCCATCCTGCCCCGGTGATTCCATCCTGCCCAGTGACTTCATCCTGCCCCAGTGACTCCATCCTGCCCCAGTGATTCCATCCTGTCCCCTCGTGACTCTATCCAGCCCCAGTGACTCCGTTCTGCCCCAGTGACTCCATCCTGCCCCAGTGACTCCATCCTGCCCCAGTGATTCCATCCTGCCCCGTGACTTCATCCTGCCCCCGTGATTCCATCCTGCCCCCTCGTGACTGAGCCGCCCGCCAGGGCTGTGGGGTACTCTGCACCGAGCCCGTTCACTTCTATGGGGGATTCACAGCGACACAGCTCGGTCCGTGGCCCTGGCGCTCACTATAAATGGGATGTATTTACAGGGGATTAATGTTCGTGTAGTTTTGTCGTGACGCCACCTGTAGTACCTGGTCAGGGAGACCACGCTGCTGTGCAGGTCCTCTGGAAGGGATGGTGTTGTGCAGCTAGATGATAAGTCTTCTACAGGTAAGACTGTATCCTTCCAGGGCAGGTAGATGTAAGGTAAAGCAATGGTGCAGGAGAGATGTAGCAGAGTGGAGTGTGCGTCGGTTAAATAATCAGGAAACAGTTTCTGTTGCAGTTTCAAAGGTTTACTCACAGTCTGATATCCACAGTACAGATTCCAGCCAGGCACTGTGTCTTCCAGTGAGTAGTCCAGCAACCCTCAGGTAGATTGGTCACACTCCCAAAGACTCCCTTTATGTTCCTTTCCGGCTTCTTGGTGCTACACTCCTTACTCCTTCTCTGCACCTCCCTACCACAGAGCCCTCGGACGAGGTAGTATTGGATCCTTTCAGTTTACAGGTACGACCTGATGTCCCGGTGCACTGCTTCTCTTGTCTTAATCGGAGACCGAGAGACCGTTGGGTGCCTGGACATACTTGATCCCTAAGCTTCCTCCCGGATGGGAATTTGTAGCTAGTGGCCCTTGAAGAGTCCCACTATACTCGTGTTACTAGTGGCGTTGAACTGACCCACCCGTCTAGGGACCGTTCCCCGATGTTTGCCTGGTCCTTCCTTTTCAGGATGGGGGCACAGCTTCAATTGCTGTCTCAGCCCAGGACCCTTTCGCTCACTCAGCACGGCTCCCGAGGTGAACTCGAGGAGCAGCAGGCCAGGCCAGTACCCACTTCACTGCCTGCCTGTCTCAAACTGAAACTCTAAACTAACACACTGCAGCCTAATGCTGCAACTGGCTCCACCCACCCACTTCTACACCCTTTCCTAACCAGCCTGATGCTCAGCACTGGGATGATGTGTGTGGATGCGGTGATAGAGTCAATGGGTGCTTCCTCCTTACCTGAGAGTCAGGTGTCACACCTCTGGGTGAGATGCAACATTTCTGTGGCGACTGGACCCTCAGGGCGCCACATTCCCCCCTGGTTAAACACAGCACTCCCGGGCTGTAATAGAGTAAAGATGTTACATAACAAACATACAAAATTTTTATGAATGCTAGCAAAACAGTAAAACATTTTCAACGCATCATCCCTTTATGGGAGGCACTTCAGATTAAACGTTGCAAGAAAACACTTTTTAATATTTACTTCAAAGTTCAAGTAAACATATACTTGTGGAGGACCCGCTCCAACCCTCCAACGGTGGTCCTGTGTGGGCTGCAAGACTTTTCTGGATCTCTGTAGCAACCTCACTTTCGGCCACACCAAACGGGTTTTAAACTTCTGAGGTAATTAAGTGAAACCAAGATGAGGCACCGAAGTGCTAACTATATACAATGACAGTTTTGGGGCTAGCAGTGTTCATAGGCACCAGTTCAGAAAAGCAATATTAAAGGCAATCACCCCTCCGGGTTATGGCAACATTTGCATACTATATACATTAATACACATATACATTTGTGGAACCTGTCCGGTTTTCTCATTTACTTAGTAGTGGCAACACTGGGTGTTACCTGCTGCTCTTGGGCGGCGCTCCATACAGTCAGGTTGCAGCCGGCTCGGGAGCTTGTTGCGGAGCCGGTTCGGATCCTAGTTGCGGAGCGGTTTAGGAACTGGTTGCGGAGTCGGCTCTTTCCCGGGCTCTTTACGTCGCAGGACCCGACTACCTCCGGAGACACGGGCGGCAGACCTGTAGCTGGTGCAGGCGGCGTGGGAAGTCGTTCCTCCGCAGACTCCTCTGTGGGGACAGGTAAGGCTGCTGCAGCATCGGCGACAGGGCTCACTCCTTGTCCGGCTCCAGGTGCCGGTGACACAGGTGGGTGGAGCGGTCGGCTCTGCTCCAGCCGTAGCTCCAGAGCCCGCCAGTTCTGCTCCAGCCGCAGCTTCAGAGCCTGCCAGCTCTGCTTCATCCGTTCTAATTCTGTCCGGTGCCGAGCCAGCTCTTCAAGCACAGCTTCGGTGTCCAATGCAGGAGGGTGCCGATATCATCCGGAGGGTCCCGCTCTTCAGTATGGAGGCGGGGTTTTCTCTTCCTTCTTCCCCCGCCATGGGGAATCAGGAGGCGGATCTCCATCGCTGATGGTGTAATGTGTATAGTACAGTTCATATAGCGTCTTGTGCTTGGGTGCGATGAAAAATACATGAGACACAGGTTTGATATAGAAAGTCTTGTATTACTTCATACAAGTTGGCAAAAATAGTCACACAGTTTGCAGACACAGAACAGGAGACACAGCAGGCCAGAGTAATCTAAGCTCAGCAATCACTCTCCACAACAGGTTCAGGATCTTCTTCTCTGTTACCGTAAGTCCATGCAAACTGGGTCTTTCAAAGAGCAGGGTTCAGAGTCCACAAGTGCTTCAGAGTTCCTCAGTAGGAATAGCTGGAGTACAAGGTCCAAGGCTTCAGGAGTCAGGTCACAGGTTCACTGCAGGCTAGATTCTGAAGCACTGATTGCTCAGCTGTGGCTGCTTAAGAAGCAAAAGGAGAGAATCAGGGCGGGAACATGCAAGCTGGAAACTCCATATTGACTGAGGGCAAGATAGCTGCAGCAAGACAGAAAGTAAAATGGCTGACGAACAAACTGAGTTTCAGGAACATGTACACAGAACCTTACTTTTCTCCCCCCTTAGGGACAACCTCCGGATGACCTCAGACCAGGCTTGTGTGGGTACCTCTAGATGAAACTGACGGAGCAAGCGAGGAGCATTAACGTTATTGACTGTTCCCATGAGTTGTCCTCCACTGGGTAGCCCTGCCATTTAATCAGATATTGTAACTGATTTCTATACAACCTGGAATCTAAAATCCTTTCACCACAAATTCTTCCTGACCATCGACTAGCACTGGGTCAGGGCAAGGAGAAGAACGTCCAGGAAACGTATTGGGTGTCGCAGCCTTTAGTAGGGATACATGAAAGACAGGGTGATTCTCATAGTTCTGGGCAGTTGAAGACGACAAGCAACGGCACTTATAATTTTACTGATTTTATAGGGTCCAATGTACTTATGTCCCAACTTAGACGATGGAATCCTTAACTTAAGATTTCTGGTTGACAGCCAGACCAAGTCTCCTACCTTGAAAGCTGGTGCAGGTTTACGAAATTTTATCTGCTTTCTTTCTTGTACCTTTCCTGAGCCGATTCCAGATTCTCCTTTAGAAGATCCATATTCTTCTGTAAAGACGTGATTCTTTCAGCCACTGCTGGTAAAGGCGTTTCTATGGGAAATCGTGGTAGAATGTTAGGATGATAACCTAGATTTAGAGTAAAAAGGAGACTGCTTAGTGGACGCACTCTGAGAGTTGTTATAAGAGAACTCAGCTAATGGAAGTAGATCCACCCAATCATCCTGTAGGTGGCAGATAAAGCAGCGGAGATACTGCTCCAGGGTTTGATTGGTTCGTTCGGTCTGTCCATTAGTCTGGGGGTGAAAAGCAGAAGAAAGGTTTACTTTAATGTCCAATGCTGCAACAGAAATTTGCCAAAACCTAGAAGTGAATTGCACCCCTCGATCTAAATAACCTCATCCGGTACTCCATGTAAGCGAAACACATCTTTAATCATCAAATCTGATGTCTGTTTTGCAGTGGGTAAGCCGACACAAGGGATAAAATTAGCTGCCTTTGTTAGACGGTCAACCACCACTAGAATGGTGTTCTTCCCTTGAGAGGTTGGTAACTCCACAATGAAGTCCATAGAAATGGAGCCCACGGGCGGGACGGGGTGGGAAAGGCTGTAACAGACCAGTTGGTGAGGAGCGAGGTGTTTTGCATCTTGCACAGACTTCACATGAAGTGACATAGTTTAAAACATTCCTTCCTGCAAGTGGGCCACCAAAAGAAACGAGAAAGGAATTCCTGTGTCTTTAGAATTCCTCTATGCCCAGCTATCTTGGAATCGTGAATGAGTTGCAATACTCTCAATCTGACTGTTTCAGGAATATCAGGCGTTGTCCCTGAATCCACACACCATTCTTAAAGACAAGACTTACGTCCCTTGGGGTTGTGCCAAAAAGGAATCTGCATGGTATGCTTCCTTGATGTCCTTAAGTAGGTCTTGATTATGAATCACTCCTAGGAATCTAGAGTCAGGAAGAATAGTCTCAGGAGGAGTAATTGGACGTGTCTCTGCTGAGTAAATCCTAGAGAGTGCATCAGCCTTTCCATTGCGCGATCCTGGTCTATAAGAAATGATAAAATTAAATTGGTTTAAGAAAAGATTCCAGCGAGCCTGGCGAGGAGTCAGGCACTTAGCCGACCTGATAAATTCAAGGTTACGATGGTCTGTCAGGACGACTATTTGCTGTGCAGCTCCCTGAAGAAGATGTCTCCATTCTTTGAAGGCGGCAATAATGGCCAACAACTCTCTATTGCCCACATCGTAGTTCCTCTCAGCTGAAGACAACTGCTGGGAAAAGAAGGCACAGGGATGCAAGACATTCTTCTCACCTGTTCTCTGAGAGAGTATAGCTCCAACGGCACAGTCTGAAGCATCCACCTCTATTATGAAGGCAAGCTCGGGGTTGGGATGTACTAGGATAGGTGCAGTGGTAAATTTATCTTTTAGACGGGAAAATGCTTCCTGGGCTTGGGAGTCCAGGAGAACCTAGACTCTTTCCGGGTAAGTTGGGTGACAGGTGACACTACCTCAGAGAAATTCCTAATGAAACGTCTATAGAAGTTGGCAAACCCGATGAAGCGCTGTACCTCCTTCACATTTCTAGGACTTGGCCAATCCTTGATGGCTTGGGTTTTGCTTCCATCCATACTAATTCCTTGTGTAGACAGTACATACCCCAGAAATTGAATTTCGGTCCTATGGAATTCACACTTTTCAAGTTTGATGTAAAGATGATTTTGTCTTAGACGTTCCAAGACCATTCTCACATGTCCATGATGTTCCTCTGTGGAGTTAGAAAAAATTAGAATATCATCCAAATAAATCACCACGAATGTATCTAGGAGATCCCTGAAGATGTCATTCACCAAGTGTTGGAAAGTGGCTGGGGCGGTACTCAGACCAAAAGGCATAACTAGATATTCAAAGTGTCCATAGCGTGACCTGAATGCAGTCTTCCATTCATCCCCAGGTCTAATAGGACTAAGTTATAGGCCCCACGAAGATCTAGTTTAGAGAAAATTTTGGCATGTGGCACTCTCTCCAATAACTCAGGGATTAAAGGCAATGGATAACGGTTTCTAATAGTAACCTTATTGAGTTCCCTATAGTCTACGCATGGTCTCAGAGATCCATCTTTCTTCTTTACAAAGAAGATGGGTGCACCTGCAGGAGATGAAGAGGGGCGTATGAAGCCCTTGGCTAGATTTTCGTCTATGTAATCCTTTAAAGCCTTTAGCTCGGGCCCCGCCAGGGGGTAGATCTTACCTAAAGGTATCTCTGCTCCAGGCAATAATTCAATTGGACAATCATATGGACGGTGAGGAGGAAGCTGGTCAGCGTTCTTCTTGTCACATAAATCCACATAGTCCTGGTATACAGCTGGTAGTTCAGGGACTGACATGGTTCCTTTAGGAACAGAGCAAGCTGAAACTTTTGGACTCATCTGTTTCTCTGAAAAGTGTAATTCCTTGGTCTCCCAGTTAATGGTAGGATTCTGAGCCTGCAGCCATGGTAGCCCTAGAATAATGGGAAAGTGGGGAGAAGAGATAAGCATAAAGGACAGTTTCTCTTGATGATCTTTACCCATAAGAATCCTCAAAGGCTCTGTTTCCTGATCCACTGGTCCAGAGGTCAGCAGGGAGCCATCCACAGTTTCCATCTGTACTGGAGTAGCCTTCTTCACTGAACGTATCCCCTGTTTCAGAGCAAAGGAGACATCCATAAAATTTCCACTTGCCCCTGAGTCGATCATAGCAGAGCTAGACACCCAAGCTGAGTCAACCAGAGTTTGATGGAAAGAAAGCAATGAGAATTGTTTTTCTTACAACTCAGCTGGGACACCGCTGAGGAAACTTGAAAAATGGCAGCGTTTACACAGTCAACGTCCTCAGAGGTAACGGAGTTTAAGTCCGAGAAATCAAGATCTGTTGCTGCAGATCTCTCTGGAGCCTGAGGCTCGGACCTGACAGATCCCTCTCGCAACACTCACAGTGAATGAGTGCTGCAGTAGTCTTACGAGAACGGCTGGGGCAGTTTATAATGAAGTGCCCTGACTTACCACAATAGAAACATAGATTCTCCTTAAAACGATGTTCCTTGCGTGCATCACTAACCCGTCGTTGTAAAGAGTCTACCTGCATGGGTTCAGGTTCAGGTTCCCGTGTAATCCTACTCAAAGGTTCCTTAGCTGGAGAGGAAGGTAGGAAAAGGTTAGTGCGATTGCTTTCGAACCATCTCTCTTGCCTGCGTTCAGTCAGACGAGTATCAATACGGATGCAGTAGTTAATAAAGTCACCTAACGCAGTGGGAGGGTCAGCACGAGCAAGTTCATCCTTAATCAGTGGAGATAACCCCTTTCGAAAATAGATTTTTTGGCGGAACTGTCCCAGGTGGTTTCAAGGGCCCATCTCCTGAAATCCAAGGCATATTCAGCTACCGAGTGCTTACCTTGGCGCAAAGCTAACATGGCTGCTTCAGCTGTTGCACCTCGATTGGGGTCATCAAACACCTGCCCATGGCTGAAATAAAAGCATCAAGGTGATTCAAACAATCATCCTCCATCTCAATCAAAGGGTTTGCCCACATCAAAGCCTTGTTGGTAAGCAACATAATTATAGTAAGCACCTTAGATCGTTCAGTGGGAAATTGTGAAGCATGTGCAGAAAAAAAAAGATTGCATTGATTAATAAATCCCCTGAATTTCTCACGTTCACCGCCAAAACGAAAAGGGGGCAACTTGGGAATCCCAGAACTCGGGGCTACGGCAGGAGCCTGGACTCGCTCCTCTAGAACCTCAATCCTGGCTCGCAAATCCTGGGCAGTCTGTCCAAACACTTGAAAATTGTGATTAGTGAGGTCCTGTAGGCTTGCAAAACGGGTCTTTATATTCTGCAAATCTGCAAGGATATTATCAGTCACTCCGCAAAGTTCCTTTATGCGGGCCTCCATTTTCCAGATCTTTTAAGACAGGAGTACTGGAAGGAGAGAAGAAGAGAAAAAAAAAAACAATAGTGTTTACCTGTGGTAACACTGCAGAGAAAAAAAAATTAAGGGAACTGCTCACCTGGAATGGTTGTGAGAAGTCACAACCACTATCATCACAGAAAGTTCAACCGGACATCTGATATCCACAGTTACAGCAGACAAAAAAGAGAAAAGAAAAAAAAAACAATAGTGTTTACCTGTGGTAACACTGCAGAAAAAAAAACACTTAAGGGAATTGCTCACCTGGAATGGTTGTGAGAAGTCACAACCATTGTCATCACAGAAAGTACAACCGGACATCCGATATCCACAGTTACAGCAGACACAGCCTTTCCAGACCCAGCAGACACTAACGTTTGGCTTCAGAATCTTATAATGTGTGTAGTACAGTTCATATAGCGTCTTGTGCTTGGGTGCGATGAAAATACATGAGACACAGGTTTGATATAGAATGTCTTGTATTCCTTCATACAAGTTGGCAAAAATAGTCACACAGTTTGCAGACACAGAAGCAGGAGACACAGCAGGCCAGAGTAATCTAAGCTCAGCAATCACTCTCCACAACAGGTTCAGGATCTTCTTCTCTGTTACCGTAAGTCCATGCAAAC
Source organism: Oophaga sylvatica (assembly GCA_033576555.1). Taxonomy (NCBI): domain Eukaryota; kingdom Metazoa; phylum Chordata; class Amphibia; order Anura; family Dendrobatidae; genus Oophaga; species Oophaga sylvatica. Next base: position 41,080 of record JARQOD010002253.1, read on the forward strand.
GTGGGTCTTTCAAAGAGCAGGGTTCAGAGTCCACAAGTGCTTCAGAGTTCCTCAGTAGGAATAGCTGGAGTACAAGGTCCAAGGCTTCAGGAGTCAGGTCACAGGTTCACTGCAGGCTAGATTCTGAAGCACTGATTGCTCAGCTGTGGCTGCTTAAGAAGCAAAAGGAGAGAATCAGGGCGGGAACATGCAAGCTGGAAACTCCATATTGACTGAGGGCAAGATAGCTGCAGCAAGACAGAAAGTAAAATGGCTGACGAACAAACTGAGTTTCAGGAACATGTACACAGAACCTTACAGATGGACATGTCCGGATATTGCAGTAACATTTGGGGTAGGCGGACATTTCTTTCGCGCCACTGAGTGAGCGCACGCCCACGAAGATACTCCCTTCTCCAGTGCCTCGTGGCGCAAATATGGCGGTTGTTGTTTTACAAAATAGCTAATACAGTCTCTGATGATTTTGGCAATTCTCAGGCACAAAAACAGTTCAGATTAGGCACACAGAACTCACTTATAGCGAGCTTCAGAATCCTGTTCGTGACGCCAAAAATGAGCCGCCCTCCAGGGCTGTGGGGTACTCTGCACCGAGCCCGTTCACTTCTATGGGGGATGTCACGGCGACACAGCTCGGTCCGTGGCCCTGGGCTCTCACTATAAATGGGGATGTATTTACAGGGGATTAATGTTCGTGTAGTTTGTCGTGACGCCACCTGTAGTACCTGGTCAAGGGGACCAGCACTGCTGTGCAGGTCCTCTGGAAGGGATGGTTTGTGCAGCTAGATGATAAGTCTTCTACAGGTAAGACTGTATCCTTCCAGGGCAGGTAGATGTAAGGTAAAGCAATGGTGCAGGAGAGATGTAGCAGAGTGGAGTGTGCGTCGGTAGAATAATCAGGAAACAGTTCTGTTGCAGTTTCAAAGGTTTACTCACAGTCTGTTATCCGCGGTACAGATTCCAGCCGGGCACTGTGTCCTTCCAGTGAGTAGTCCAGCAACCCTCAGGTAGATTGGTCACACTCCCAAAGACTCCCTTTATGTTCCTTTCCGGCTTCTTGGTGCTACACTCCTTACTCCTTCTCTGCACCTCCCTACCACAGAGCCCTCGGACGAGGTAGTATTGGATCCTTTCAGTTTACAGGAACGACCCGATGTCCCTGTGCACTGCTTCTCCTTGTCTTAATCGGAGACCGAGACACCGTCGGATGCCTGGACATACTTGATCCCTAAGCTTCCTCCCGGATGGGAATTTGGTAGCTAGTGGCCCTTGAAGAGTCCCACTATACTCGGTGTTACTAGTGGCGTTGAACTGACCCACCAGTCTAGGGACCGTTCCCCGATGTTTGCCTGGTCCTTCCTTCTTCAGGATGGGGGCACAGCTTCAATTGCTGTCTCAGCCCAGGACCCTTTCGCTCACTCAGCACGGCTCCCTGAGGTGAACTCAGAGGAGCAGCAGGCCAGGCCAGTACCCACTTCACTGCCTGCCTGTCTCAAACTGAAACTCTAAACTAACACACTGCAGCCTAATGCTGCAACTGGCTCCACCCACCCACTTCTACACCCTTTCCTAACCAGCCTGATGCTCAGCACTGGCATGATGTGTGTGGATGCGGTGATAGAGTCAATGGGGTGCTTCCTCCTTACCTGAGAGTCAGGTGTCACACCTCTGGGTGAGATGCAACATTTCTGTGGCGACTGGACCCTCAGGGCGCCACATTCCCCCCTGGTTAAACACAGCACTCCCGGGCTGTAATAGAGTAAAGATGTTACATAACAAACATACAAAATTTTTATGAATGCTAGCAAAACAGTAAAACATTTTCAAACGCATCATCCCTTTATGGGAGGCACTTCAGATTAAACGTTGCAAGAAAACACTTTTAATATTTACTTCAAAGTTCAAGTAAACATATACTTGTGGAGGACCCGCTCCAACCCTCCAACGGTGGTCCTGTGTGGGCTGCAAGACTTTTCTGGATCTCTGTAGCAGACCTCACTTTCGGCCACACCAAACGGGTTTTAAACTTCTGAGGTAATTAAGTGAAACCAAGATGAGGCACCGAAGTGCTAACTATATACAATGACAGTTTTGGGGCTAGCAGTGTTCATAGGCACCAGTTCAGAAAAGCAATATTAAAGGCAATCACCCCTCCGGGTTATGGCAACATTTGCATACTATATACATTAATACACTATATACATTTGTGGAACCTGTCCGGTTTTCTCATTTACTTAGTAGTGGCAACACTGGGTGTTACCTGCTGCTCTTGGCGGCGCTCCATACAGTCAGGAGTTGCAGCCGGCTCGGGAGCTTGTTGCGGAGCCGGTTCGGATCCTAGTTGCGGAGCCGGTTTAGGAACTGGTTGCGGAGTCGGCTCGTTCCGGCTCTTTACGTCGCAGGACCCGACTACCTCCGGAGACACGGGCGGCAGACCTGTAGCTGGTGCAGGCGGCGTGGGAAGTCGTTCCTCCGCAGACTCCTCTGTGGGGACAGGTAAGGCTGCTGCAGCATCGGCGACAGGGCTCACTCCTTGTCCGGCTCCAGGTGCCGGTGACACAGGTGGGTGGAGCGGTCGGCTCTGCTCCAGCCGTAGCTCCAGAGCCCGCCAGTTCTGCTCCAGCCGCAGCTTCAGAGCCTGCCAGCTCTGCTTCATCCGTTCTAATTCTGTCCGGTGCCGAGCCAGCTCTTCAAGCACAGCTTCGGTGTCCAATGCAGGGAGGGTGCCGATATCATCCGGAGGGTCCCGCTCTTCAGTATGGAGGCGGGGTTTTCTCTTCCTTCTTCCCCCGCCATGGGGAATCAGGAGGCGGATCTCCATCGCTGATGGTGTAATGTGTATAGTACAGTTCATATAGCGTCTTGTGCTTGGGTGCGATGAAAATACATGAGACACAGGTTTGATATAGAAAGTCTTGTATTACTTCATACAAGTTGGCAAAAATAGTCACACAGTTTGCAGACACAGAAGCAGGAGACACAGCAGGCCAGAGTAATCTAAGCTCAGCAATCACTCTCCACAACAGGTTCAGGATCTTCTTCTCTGTTACCGTAAGTCCATGCAAACGTGGGTCTTTCAAAGAGCAGGGTTCAGAGTCCACAAGTGCTTCAGAGTTCCTCAGTAGGAATAGCTGGAGTACAAGGTCCAAGGCTTCAGGAGTCAGGTCACAGGTTCACTGCAGGCTAGATTCTGAAGCACTGATTGCTCAGCTGTGGCTGCTTAAGAAGCAAAAGGAGAGAATCAGGGCGGGAACATGCAAGCTGGAAACTCCATATTGACTGAGGGCAAGATAGCTGCAGCAAGACAGAAAGTAAAATGGCTGACGAACAAACTGAGTTTCAGGAACATGTACACAGAACCTTACATTACTCCCCCCTTAGGGACAACCTCCGGATGACCTCAGACCAGGCTTGTGTGGGTACCTCTGATGAAACTGACGGAGCAAGCGAGGAGCATTAACGTTATTGACTGGTTCCCATGAGTTGTCCTCCACTGGGTAGCCCTGCCATTTAATCAGATATTGTAACTGATTTCTATACAACCTGGAATCTAAAATCCTTTCCACCACAAATTCTTCCTGACCATCGACTAGCACTGGGTCAGGGCAAGGAGAAGAACGTCCAGGAAACGTATTGGGTGTCGCAGCCTTTAGTAGGGATACATGAAAGACAGGGTGGATTCTCATAGTTCTGGGCAGTTGAAGACGACAAGCAACGGCACTTATAATTTTACTGATTTTATAGGGTCCAATGTACTTATGTCCCAACTTAGACGATGGAATCCTTAACTTAAGATTTCTGGTTGACAGCCAGACCAAGTCTCCTACCTTGAAAGCTGGTGCAGGTTTACGAAATTTATCTGCTGCTTTCTTGTACCTTTCCTGAGCCGATTCCAGATTCTCCTTTAGAAGATCCATATTCTTCTGTAAAGACGTGATTCTTTCAGCCACTGCTGGTAAAGGCGTTTCTATGGGAAATCGTGGTAGAATGTTAGGATGATAACCTAGATTAGAGTAAAAAGGAGACTGCTTAGTGGACGCACTCTGAGAGTTGTTATAAGAGAACTCAGCTAATGGAAGTAGATCCACCCAATCATCCTGTAGGTGGCAGATAAAGCAGCGGAGATACTGCTCCAGGGTTTGATTGGTTCGTTCGGTCTGTCCATTAGTCTGGGGATGAAAAGCAGAAGAAAGGTTTACTTTAATGTCCAATGCTGCACAGAAATTTTGCCAAAACCTAGAAGTGAATTGCACCCCTCGATCTGAAATAACCTCATCCGGTACTCCATGTAAGCGAAACACATCTTTAATCATCAAATCTGATGTCTGTTTTGCAGTGGGTAAGCCGACACAAGGGATAAAATTAGCTGCCTTTGTTAGACGGTCAACCACCACTAGAATGGTGTTCTTCCCTTGAGAGGTTGGTAACTCCACAATGAAGTCCATAGAAATGGAGCCCCACGGGCGGGACGGGGTGGGAAGAGGCTGTAACAGACCAGTTGGTGAGGAGCGAGGTGTTTTGCATCTTGCACAGACTTCACATGAAGTGACATAGTTTAAAACATCCTTCCTGCAAGTGGGCCACCAAAAGAAACGAGAAAGGAATTCCTGTGTCTTTAGAATTCCTCTATGCCCAGCTATCTTGGAATCGTGAATGAGTTGCAATACTCTCAATCTGACTGTTTCAGGAATATACAGGCGTTGTCCCTGAATCCACACACCATTCTTAAAGACAAGACTTACGTCCCTTGGGGGTTGTGCCAAAAAGGAATCGCATGGTATGCTTCCTTGATGTCCTTAAGTAGGTCTTGATTATGAATCACTCCTAGGAATCTAGAGTCAGGAAGAATAGTCTCAGGAGGAGTAATTGGACGTGTCTCTGCTGAGTAAATCCTAGAGAGTGCATCAGCCTTTCCATTGCGCGATCCTGGTCTATAAGAAATGATAAAATTAAATTGGTTTAAGAAAAGATTCCAGCGAGCCTGGCGAGGAGTCAGGCACTTAGCCGACCTGATAAATTCAAGGTTACGATGGTCTGTCAGGACGACTATTTGCTGTGCAGCTCCCTGAAGAAGATGTCTCCATTCTTTGAAGGCGGCAATAATGGCCAACAACTCTCTATTGCCCACATCGTAGTTCCTCTCAGCTGAAGACAACTGCTGGGAAAAGAAGGCACAGGGATGCAAGACATTCTTCTCACCTGTTCTCTGAGAGAGTATAGCTCCAACGGCACAGTCTGAAGCATCCACCTCTATTATGAAGGCAAGCTCGGGGTTGGGATGTACTAGGATAGGTGCAGTGGTAAATTTATCTTTTAGACGGGAAAATGCTTCCTGGGCTTGGGGAGTCCAGGAGAACCTAGACTCTTTCCGGGTAAGTTGGGTGACAGGTGACACTACCTCAGAGAAATTCCTAATGAAACGTCTATAGAAGTTGGCAAACCCGATGAAGCGCTGTACCTCCTTCACATTTCTAGGACTTGGCCAATCCTTGATGGCTTGGGTTTTGCTTCCATCCATACTAATTCCTTGTGTAGACAGTACATACCCCAGAAATTGAATTTCGGTCCTATGGAATTCACACTTTTCAAGTTTGATGTAAAGATGATTTTGTCTTAGACGTTCCAAGACCATTCTCACATGTCCATGATGTTCCTCTGTGGAGTTAGAAAAAATTAGAATATCATCCAAATAAATCACCACGAATGTATCTAGGAGATCCCTGAAGATGTCATTCACCAAGTGTTGGAAAGTGGCTGGGGCGGTACTCAGACCAAAAGGCATAACTAGATATTCAAAGTGTCCATAGCGTGACCTGAATGCAGTCTTCCATTCATCCCCAGGTCTAATACGGACTAAGTTATAGGCCCCACGAAGATCTAGTTTAGAGAAAATTTTGGCATGTGGCACTCTCTCCAATAACTCAGGGATTAAAGGCAATGGATAACGGTTTCTAATAGTAACCTTATTGAGTTCCCTATAGTCTACGCATGGTCTCAGAGATCCATCTTTCTTCTTTACAAAGAAGATGGGTGCACCTGCAGGAGATGAAGAGGGGCGTATGAAGCCCTTGGCTAGATTTTCGTCTATGTAATCCTTTAAAGCCTTTAGCTCGGGCCCCGCCAGGGGGTAGATCTTACCTAAAGGTATCTCTGCTCCAGGCAATAATTCAATTGGACAATCATATGGACGGTGAGGAGGAAGCTGGTCAGCGTTCTTCTTGTCACATAAATCCACATAGTCCTGGTATACAGCTGGTAGTTCAGGGACTGACATGGTTCCTTTAGGAACAGAGCAAGCTGAAACTTTTGGACTCATCTGTTTCTCTGAAAAGTGTAATTCCTTGGTCTCCCAGTTAATGGTAGGATTCTGAGCCTGCAGCCATGGTAGCCCTAGAATAATGGGAAAGTGGGGAGAAGAGATAAGCATAAAGGACAGTTTCTCTTGATGATCTTTACCCATAAGAATCCTCAAAGGCTCTGTTTCCTGATCCACTGGTCCAGAGGTCAGCAGGGAGCCATCCACAGTTTCCATCTGTACTGGAGTAGCCTTCTTCACTGAACGTATCCCCTGTTTCAGAGCAAAGGAGACATCCATAAAATTTCCACTTGCCCCTGAGTCGATCATAGCAGAGCTAGACACCCAAGCTGAGTCAACCCAGAGTTTGATGGAAAGAAAGCAATGAGAATTGTTTTTCTTACAACTCAGCTGGGACACCGCTGAGGAAACTTGAAAAATGGCAGCGTTTACACAGTCAACGTCCTCAGAGGTAACGGAGTTTAAGTCCGAGAAATCAAGATCTGTTGCTGCAGATCTCTCTGGAGCCTGAGGCTCGGACCTGACAGATCCCCTCTCGCAACACTCACAGTGAATGAGTGCTGCAGTAGTCTTACGAGAACGGCTGGGGCAGTTTATAATGAAGTGCCCTGACTTACCACAATAGAAACATAGATTCTCCTTAAAACGATGTTCCTTGCGTGCATCACTAACCCGTCGTTGTAAAGAGTCTACCTGCATGGGTTCAGGTTCAGGTTCCCGTGTAATCCTACTCAAAGGTTCCTTAGCTGGAGAGGAAGGTAGGAAAAGGTTAGTGCGATTGCTTTCGAACCATCTCTCTTGCCTGCGTTCAGTCAGACGAGTATCAATACGGATGCAGTAGTTAATAAAGTCACCTAACGCAGTGGGAGGGTCAGCACGAGCAAGTTCATCCTTAATCAGTGGAGATAACCCCTTTCGAAAAATAGATTTTTTGGCGGAACTGTCCCAGGTGGTTTCAAGGGCCCATCTCCTGAAATCCAAGGCATATTCAGCTACCGAGTGCTTACCTTGGCGCAAAGCTAACATGGCTGCTTCAGCTGTTGCACCTCGATTGGGGTCATCAAACACCTGCCCCATGGCTGAAATAAAAGCATCAAGGTGATTCAAACAATCATCCTCCATCTCAATCAAAGGGTTTGCCCACATCAAAGCCTTGTTGGTAAGCAACATAATTATAGTAAGCACCTTAGATCGTTCAGTGGGAAATTGTGAAGCATGTGCAGAAAAAAAAAGATTGCATTGATTAATAAATCCCCTGAATTTCTCACGTTCACCGCCAAAACGAAAAGGGGGCAACTTGGGAATCCCAGAACTCGGGGCTACGGCAGGAGCCTGGACTCGCTCCTCTAGAACCTCAATCCTGGCTCGCAAATCCTGGGCAGTCTGTCCAAACACTTGAAAATTGTGATTAGTGAGGTCCTGTAGGCTTGCAAAACGGGTCTTTATATTCTGCAAATCTGCAAGGATATTATCAGTCACTCCGCAAAGTTCCTTTATGCGGGCCTCCATTTTCCAGATCTTTTAAGACAGGAGTACTGGAAGGAGAGAAGAAGAGAAAAAAAAAAAAAAACAATAGTGTTTACCTGTGGTAACACTGCAGAGAGAAAAAAAAATTAAGGGAACTGCTCACCTGGAATGGTTGTGAGAAGTCACAACCACTATCATCACAGAAAGTTCAACCGGACATCTGATATCCACAGTTACAGCAGACAAAAAAGAGAAAAGAAAAAAAAAAAAAACAATAGTGTTTACCTGTGGTAACACTGCAGAAAAAAAACTTAAGGGAATTGCTCACCTGGAATGGTTGTGAGAAGTCACAACCACTGTCATCACAGAAAGTACAACCGGACATCCGATATCCACAGTTACAGCAGACACAGCCTTTCCAGACCCAGCAGACACTAACGTTTGGCTTCAGAATCTTGTAATGTGTATAGTACAGTTCATATAGCGTCTTGTGCTTGGGTGCGATGAAAATACATGAGACACAGGTTTGATATAGAAAGTCTTGTATTACTTCATACAAGTTGGCAAAAATAGTCACACAGTTTGCAGACACAGAAGCAGGAGACACAGCAGGCCAGAGTAATCTAAGCTCAGCAATCACTCTCCACAACAGGTTCAGGATCTTCTTCTCTGTTACCGTAAGTCCATGCAAACGTGGGTCTTTCAAAGAGCAGGGTTCAGAGTCCACAAGTGCTTCAGAGTTCCTCAGTAGGAATAGCTGGAGTACAAGGTCCAAGGCTTCAGGAGTCAGGTCACAGGTTCACTGCAGGCTAGATTCTGAAGCACTGATTGCTCAGCTGTGGCTGCTTAAGAAGCAAAAGGAGAGAATCAGGGCGGGAACATGCAAGCTGGAAACTCCATATTGACTGAGGGCAAGATAGCTGCAGCAAGACAGAAAGTAAAATGGCTGACGAACAAACTGAGTTTCAGGAACATGTACACAGAACCTTACAGATGGACATGTCCGGATATTGCAGTAACATTTGGGGTAGGCGGACATTTCTTTCGCGCCACTGAGTGAGCGCACGCCCACGAAGATACTCCCTTCTCCAGTGCCTCGTGGCGCAAATATGGCGGTTGTTGTTTTACAAAATAGCTAATACAGTCTCTGATGATTTTGGCAATTCTCAGGCACAAAAACAGTTCAGATTAGGCACACAGAACTCACTTATAGCGAGCTTCAGAATCCTGTTCGTGACGCCAAAAATGAGCCGCCCTCCAGGGCTGTGGGGTACTCTGCACCGAGCCCGTTCACTTCTATGGGGGATGTCACGGCGACACAGCTCGGTCCGTGGCCCTGGGCTCTCACTATAAATGGGGATGTATTTACAGGGGATTAATGTTCGTGTAGTTTGTCGTGACGCCACCTGTAGTACCTGGTCAAGGGGACCAGCACTGCTGTGCAGGTCCTCTGGAAGGGATGGTGTTGTGCAGCTAGATGATAAGTCTTCTACAGGTAAGACTGTATCCTTCCAGGGCAGGTAGATGTAAGGTAAAGCAATGGTGCAGGAGAGATGTAGCAGAGTGGAGTGTGCGTCGGTAGAATAATCAGGAAACAGTTCTGTTGCAGTTTCAAAGGTTTACTCACAGTCTGTTATCCGCGGTACAGATTCCAGCCGGGCACTGTGTCCTTCCAGTGAGTAGTCCAGCAACCCTCAGGTAGATTGGTCACACTCCCAAAGACTCCCTTTATGTTCCTTTCCGGCTTCTTGGTGCTACACTCCTTACTCCTTCTCTGCACCTCCCTACCACAGAGCCCTCGGACGAGGTAGTATTGGATCCTTTCAGTTTACAGGAACGACCCGATGTCCCTGTGCACTGCTTCTCCTTGTCTTAATCGGAGACCGAGACACCGTCGGATGCCTGGACATACTTGATCCCTAAGCTTCCTCCCGGATGGGAATTTGGTAGCTAGTGGCCCTTGAAGAGTCCCACTATACTCGGTGTTACTAGTGGCGTTGAACTGACCCACCAGTCTAGGGACCGTTCCCCGATGTTTGCCTGGTCCTTCCTTCTTCAGGATGGGGGCACAGCTTCAATTGCTGTCTCAGCCCAGGACCCTTTCGCTCACTCAGCATGGCTCCCTGAGGTGAACTCAGAGGAGCAGCAGGCCAGGCCAGTACCCACTTCACTGCCTGCCTGTCTCAAACTGAAACTCTAAACTAACATGCTGCAGCCTAATGCTGCAACTGGCTCCACCCACCCACTTCTACACCCTTTCCTAACCAGCCTGATGCTCAGCACTGGCATGATGTGTGTGGATGCGGTGATGGATTCAATGGGGTGTGTTGATGAGCCTAATGTCACTGATCAAGCTGAAAAAGCCTTGTTGGCATTAAATCAGGGGCTTGAGGACGCTGAGTTATACTGTCAGAGATTCCGAAGGTGGGCAGTCCTGACCAAATGGAATGACGATGCTTTGGCAGCCCTTTTTTGTAAGGGTCTGTCAGAGAATGTAAAGGATGTTATGGTGGGATTCCCTGTCCCCTCTGGTCTCAATGATTCTATGTCATTAGCGATTCAAATTGACAGACGTTTGCGTGAGCATAGAGGTATGCGTGGAACAGTGTTGCCTTGTGAACCAGCTTCTGAACCCATGCAGTGTGATAGAGTGGCTTCTGGGGCACAGCGTCATGAGTTTCGTAAACGCAATGGGTTATGTTTCTACTGTGGTGATGCCTCTCATGCTATTTCAGTCTGCCCTAAGCGGGGAAGACGTTTTGCACGTTCAGTTGTCTTGGGTAGTGTTCAGACTAAATTTTTGTTGACTGTTACCCTGATTTGCTCCCTGTCCACATTTTCTGCTCAGGATTTTGTTGATTCGGGAGCAGCTATTATAACCTGATGGATTTTGATTTTGCTAAACGTTGTGGGTTTCCCTTGATACCCCTACGGAAGTCTATTCCCCTACTGGGGATCGATTCTACCCCTTTGGCTGAGAATAAACCTCAGTTCTCTACTCAGGTGATAATGAGGGTTGAACCTGATCATCAGGAGAGTTGCAAATTTTTGGTGCTGTATAATCTGCATGACATTATCGTACTTGGTTTCCCTTGGTTACAGTCTCATAATCCTGTTTTGGATTGGAAATCTGTGTCTGTAACCAGTTGGGGCTGCCAATGTGTTAATACCAACACTCCTGTTTTTTCTGCCTCCCCCCAGGCTCAGGATGTTCCTGACTTTTTGACTGATTTTTCTGATGTGTTTAGCGAAAGTAAATCTGCATCCTTGCCCCCCCATAGGAGCTATGAGTGCGCTATTGAATTAGTGCCTGGTAGTAAATTCCCTAAAGGTCGCTTTTTTAACTTGTCTGTACCTGAACATGACGCTATGCGGTCTTATATCAAGGAGTCATTGGAGAAGGGTCATATCAGACCATCCTCTTCACCCTTGGGTGTCGGTTTTTTCTTTGTGGCCAAAAAGGATGGTTCATTAAGGCCGTGTATTGATTATCGTCTCTTGAACAATATCACTGTGAAATATCAATATCCGTTACCCTTGATTTCTGACCTGTTTTCCAGGGTGAAAAGTGCTACTTGGTTTACCAAGCTTGACCTCAGGGGGGCATATAACCTTATTCGCATTAAGCATGGGGATGAATGGAAGACGGCATTTAATACCCCAGAGGGGCATTTTGAGTACCTAGTGATGCCCTTTGGGCTCACTAATGCTCCTTCTGTCTTCCAGTCCTTCATGAATGACATTTTCAAGGATTTTGTGGATAAATTTCTGATTGTTTATTTGGATGATATCTTGATTTTTTCCAATGACTGGGACTCTCATGTGAAACATGTTCGGACTGTGTTCCAGATTTTGAGAGAGAATGCTCTTTATGTGAAGGGATCAAAGTGTCTTTTTGGCGTACAGAGGATCTAATTTCTGGGATTCATTTTGTCCCCATCTGTTATTGAAATGGACCCGGTCAAAGTTCAGGCCATCTGTGATTGGGTCCAACCTACTTCATTAAAGGCTCTTCAAAGATTCTTGGGTTTTGCCAATTTTTATCGTAAATTTATTGGTAATTTCTCTGTTATTGTTAAACCATTGACTGATTTGACCAAAAAGGGTTCTGATGTGGTGAATTGGCCTCCTGAGGCAGTCTCTGCGTTTCAGGAACTTAAGCAGAGATTCACTTCTGCTCCTGTTCTACGGCAGCCTGATGTTTCTCTGCCATTTCAGGTGGAGGTTGATGCCTCTGAAATTGGGGCAGGTGCTGTTTTGTCCCAAAGAGATCCAGAGACCTCTAAAAGTAACCCTTGTGCCTTTTCTCTCGAAAATTTTCTCCAACTGAACGTAATTATGACGTGGGTAATCGGGAGTTATTGGCCATGAAGTGGGCTTTTGAAGAGTGGAGACATTGGCTGGAGGGAGCCAAACATCACGTGGTGGTCCTCACGGACCATAAGAATCTGGTTTATCTGGAGTCAGCCAAGCGACTTAATCCTAGACAGGCCAGGTGGGCCTTGTTTTTCACACGTTTTATTTTTGTGGTTTCCTTTCTTCCTGGCACTAAGAATGTTAAGGCAGATGCCCTCTCGAGGAGTTTCCTTGCAGACTCTCCTGAGTTATCTGATCCTGCTCGCCCAATTTGAGACTGGCTCTGGAAGGGTGTCAGGAGGATAAACCCGAGCGCTGCCCTATTGGGAAATTGTTTGTCCCAGACCGGTGGAAAAAGAGTGTGATGTCTGAGATTCATTGTTCCGCGATGGCCGGTCATCCCGGAATTTTTGGTACCAGAGATTTGGTTAGTCGGTCCTTTTGGTGGCCTACTTTGTCTCGTGACGTCAGGGAATTTGTGCAGTCCTGCGGGACTTGCTCTCGCTCCAAGCCTTGCTCTCGCTCTAGTGGTTTGTTGATGCCATTGCCTGTGCCCAAGAGACCATGGACCCATATCTCTATGGATTTCATTTCCGACCTCCCTGTTTCTCAGAGAATGACCGTTATCTGGGTGATTTGTGATAGGTTTTCCAAAATGATACATCTTGTGCCATTACCTAAGTTGCCTTCCTCCTCTGAATTGGTGCCTTTGTTCCTTCAGCACGTGGTTCGGTTACACGGCATCCCTGAGAACATTGTGTCTGACAGAGGAGTCCAGTTTGTTTCCAGATTTTGGAGGACTTTTTGTTCTAAACTTGGTGTTCAGTTGTCTTTCTCCTCGGCTTTTCATCCTCAGACCAATGGACAAACTGAGAGAACAAACCAGACATTGGAGACTTATCTGAGATGCTTTGTGTCTGCTGATCAGGATGACTGGGTCTCTTTTTTGCCTTTGGCTGAGTTTGCTCTTAATAATAGGGCTAGCTCTGCCACTTTGATGTCTCCATTTTTCTGCAATTTTGGGTTTCACCCTCGATTTTCTTCAAGACAGACGGAGGCTTCTGTCTGTCCAGGTGTTGACTCTGTTGTGGAGCGTATGCAGCAGATTTGGGACCAGGTAGTGGAGAGGTTGTCCCTCTCTCAGGAGAGGGCCCAGCGGTTTGCCAACCGGCATAGGACTGATGGTCCTCGGTTTGAAGTGGGGGACTTGGTCTGGTTGTCCTCAAGAAATATCCCTATGAGAGTTGCATCTCCTAAGTTTAAGCCTAGGTTCATTGGACCTTATAAGATCATGGAGATTCTTAATCCTGTTTCCTTTCGTTTACTTCTTCCAGGGACATTTAAGATCCATAACGTGTTCCACAAGTCCTTATTGAAGAGGTTTGTCGAGCCAGTGGTTCCTATGGCTGTGCCTCCTGACCCTGTTTTGGTTGAGGGCAATCTGGAGTATGTGGTTGAGAAAATATTGAATTCTCGTTTTTCTAGACGGAAACTCCAGTATTTGGTTAAGTGGAGAGGTTATGGTCAGGAGGACAATTCTTGGGTGTTTGCTTCGGACATCCATGCTAGGAGACTCATCCGTGCGTATCACAGAGCTCATCCTGACCGACCTGGTTGCTCAAATGAGGGTTCGGTGACCCCTCCTCAAGGGGGGGTACTGTTGTGAATGTGCTAGAAATGAATTCTGAGCAGAAGCTCCCTCTGGTGGTTACAAACAGTACTGAACTATCCAATGAAGATTGTGAAGATTGGCGATCAGGTGTTACTGACTGGTCTTATATAAGGGAGGTTTCCCTCCCATCAGGGTTGCCGGTGATCAATTGTTCTGGTCTCATCTTTGATTCCTGTTCACTTTGAAGCTTGCTGTTTCGTGCCTGCTTCTTCTGCTAACAGTTAAGACATTTTCTTCTTTTAGTTTATTGTGCTTGCTTTTTGCATTTTGTCCTGCACTTCTGTGGGGGTCTGCAAGGTCCCCTCCGGGGGCTTGTGCTCCTCTCAGTTTAGTTCAGCCACTGTTGTTTGTTCATTTGCCTTTTCCAGTTTTTTCAGTGGCTGCTGTTTAGTTTTGTTACACCAGAGAACTAATTTAGGTGGTAGAGGTCGTGTGATCTCAGGTGTTTTTGTAATTAGTAGTGTTGGTACTTTTCAGGGTTTTTTGGGATTGCAGTAAATGTCCTTCCTATCCTTTTCTATTTAGGAAGTTTGGGCCCCAACGTTTGCTCATACTATTTTCTGTCTGTGTCTGTATTTTCCTCTTGTCTAACCGCCATTACATGTTTGGGGGCTTTCTATGTTCTTTGGGGATCTGCTCCGGGGCAGATAGTTTTCCTCTTTCTGTCTTTAGGTGTAGTTAGCTTCTCAGGCTGTGACGAGGCGTCTAGGACCAACGTAGGTACGCTCCACTGCTGCCTTTAGTTATGGTGGTTAGTCAGGGAACTGCAATCCCATAGATTCCAACCTCTCTGGTGTATTTCCTTTTTTGCCTGCTCTCCTCAGCTATCAAATCATAACAGGGGTGCTTCCTCCTTACCTGAGAGTCAGGTGTCACACCTCTGGGTGAGATGCAACATCTCTGTGGCGACTGGACCCTCAGGGCGTCACATGACTCCATCCTGCCCCCTGTGACTCCATCCTGACCCCGTGACTCCATCCTGCTCCCTGTGACTCCATCCAGCCCCAGTGACTCCATCCTGCCCCCTTGACTCCATCCTGCCCCAGTGACTCCATCCTGCCCCCTGTGACTCCATCCAGCCCCCGTGACTCCATCCAGCACCCCGTGACTCCATCCAGCCCCCGTGACTTCATCCAGCCCCCCCGTGACTCCATCCTGCCCCAGTGACTCCATCCAGCCCCAGTGACTCCATCCAGCCCCTGTGACTCCATCCTGCCCCTGTGATTCCATCCAGTGCCAGTGACTCCATCCAGCCCCTGTGACTCCATCCAGCCCCTGTGACTCCATCCTGCCCCAGTGATTCCATCCTGCCCCAGTGACTTCATCCTGCCCCCGTGACTCCATCCAGCCCCCCGTGACTCCATCCTGCCCCCATGACTCCATCCTGCCCCTGTGACTCCATCCAGCCCCAGTGACTCCATCCTGCCCCAGTGATTTCATCCTGCCCTAGTGACTCCATCCTGCCCCCCATGACTCCATCCAGCCCCAGTGACTCCATCCTGCCCCCGTGACTGCATCCAGCCCCCGTGACTGCATCCAGCCCCCATGACTCCATCCAGCCACAGTGATTCTATCCAGCCCCAGTGACTCCATCCTGCCTCCCAGTGATTCCATCCTGCCCCTCCGTGACTCCATCTTGCCCCTCTGTGACTCCATCCTGCCCCCACGGGACTCCATCCAGCCCCCTGACTCCATCCAGCCCCCCCTTGACTCCATCCTGCCTCCGTGACTCCATCCTGCCCCAGTGACTCCATCCTGCCCCCTCCGTGACTCCATCCTGCCCAGTTATTCCATCCTGCCCCAGTGATTCCATCCTGCCCCAGTGACTTCATCCTGCCCAAGTGACTCCATCCTGCCCCAGTGATTCCATCCTGCCCCGTGACTCTACCCAGCCCCAGTGACTCCGTTCTGCCCCAGTGAATCCATCCTGCCCCAGTGACTCCATCCTGCCCCAGTGATTCCATCCTGCCCCCCGTGACTCCATCCTGCCCCCAGTGATCCATCCTGCCCCCGTGATTCCATCCTGCCCCAGTGACTCCAGTTCCTGCCCCAGTGATATCCATCCTGCCCCAGTGACTCCATCCTGCCCTCCCATGACTCCATCCAGCCCCAGTGACTCCATCCAGCCCCAGTGACTTCGTTCTGCCCCAGTGATTCCATCCTGCCCCAGTGACTCCATCCTGCCCCAGTGATTCCATCCTGCCCCAGTGACTTCATCCTGCCCAAGTGACTCCATCCTGCCCCAGTGATTCCATCCTGCCCCCGTGACTCTACCCAGCCCCAGTGACTCCGTTCTGCCCCAGTGAATCCATCCTGCCCCAGTGACTCCATCCTGCCCCAGTGATTCCATCCTGCCCCCCGTGACTCCATCCTGCCCCAGTGATTCCATCCTGCCCCCTCCGTGACTCCATCCTGCCCCCTCCGTGACTCCATCCTGCCCCAGTGATTCCATCCTGCCCCAGTGACTCCACCTGCCCAGTGATTCCATCCTGCCCCAGTGACTCCATCCTGCCCTCCCATGACTCCATCCAGCCCCAGTGACTCCATCCAGCCCTAGTGACTTCGTTCTGCCCCAGTGATTCCATCCTGCCCCAGTGACTCCATCCTGCCCCGTGACTCCATCCTGCCCCCCCGTGACTCCATCCAGCCCCAGTGACTTTGTTCTGCCCCAGTGATTCCATCCCTGCCCCAGTGACTCCATCCTGCCCCAGTGACTCCATCCTGCCCTCCGTGACTCCATCCTGCCCCAGTAATTCCATCCTGCCCCAGTGACTCCATCCTGCCCCGGTGATTCCATCCTGCCTCAGTGATTCCATCCTGCCCCCCGTGACTCCGTCCTGCCCCCCGTGACTCCATCCTGCCCCAGTGATTCCATCCTGCCCCAGTGATTCCATCTTGCACCCCCCGTGACTCCATGTCATGTGTGCATTGCCACGAAGATCGTCGCGGTTGCACATTCTGACTTCTCACAGCTGAGTTGCTGTTTCTTTGTGTTTGGCAGTTAGGGAGTTAATTCTGTCTGTGCTCAGTTCTGGGACTGGGTGCAGTTTTCTCCCGGCTGCAATTAATTATTTGTTGATTGGTTTCCTTTAAATCTCTGGTTGTCTGTGTTGGGAGTTGCCAGTGAAATTCTTCATGCAGACCACAGATAGGATTGTATCTGTATAGACTTAAGTTAAAGAGCTCCTTAGTTGTTTTAAGCTCACCTTGCTTAGAGTTTAATATCCCAGATCATTTATGTTCCTTCTGTGTTTGAGTGTGTATGCAAGTCTGTGTTTTCTCCAGTCTGTCTTATATGTCTAATCTGTGTATTTAGCAGAGATCAGCCCATATCCCTTTGGTGGTAATCAGAATCCTTCTTAGGACTGATTACAGGGTTCAGGGACTGATAGGAGACAGGGTTAGGCTGGAGACTTGGACCTCTGAACCATTATCAGTACCTCCAAGGTGAGGGATTAGTTAGGACCCCAGTTTAGGGTCAGGTTAGACCCCCGGTCCTCCTCTTTCCTGTGACAGTGTATCAAGTCCTCAAGATTAACCCTGAGTTCAACGGATATCGTGTCAGGTAAATCTATTCTATATTTACATGCTGATGTTGCTAATCTATATGTTGTATAGAGTGTTGTTCTTTTAAGAATAGTTTACTGACATCGTACACATATCATAAGACCGCGTGACATTTTCACTGGCCTATAAAATTATTCCCAGTTGCCATGGATCCAGTAGCCCAGCTGGCTCTGCAGTTGCAGGGATTATCCATGGAGCTGACGGACATTAAGTCCAAAGTTTTGTCTCCCTCGGAGCAAACCAGATTTGAACCTAAAGTAGCTCTCCCGGACAGGTTCACTGGTGGGCGAGACAAATTTTTTACCTTCAGGGAAGCATGTAAATTGTATTTTCGGCTTCGGCCTCGATCATCAGGGAGTGAAGAGCAGAGAGTGGGAATTGTTATCTCGCTCCTACAAGGGGACCCTCAATCCTGGGCCTTCTCCCTTCCTCCGGGATCCCCGGCTCTACAGTCAGTAGATCGATTTTTTACTGCCCTGGGTTTGGTATATGATGACCCAGATCGGGTCTCTCTTGCTGAGACAAAATTACGTAAGATACAGCAGGGAGATCGTCCGGCGGAGGAATTTGCTTCTGAGTTCCGTAGATGGGCCACAGATACTCAGTGGAATGACCCAGCTCTTAGGAGCCAGTTTTGTCATGGGCTTTCTGACAAATTAAAGGACGTTTTGGCTCAGTATGATTCTCCTCCATCACTGGAGGCTGCTATGGCCCTAGCTATCCGTACTGATAGACGGCTCCGGGAGAGGTGCGAGGTAACTCCGCCCCCTGTTGTTACTCCACCTACTACTAAAGTCCCTTATGTTGAGGTTCCCCTTGTCTGTTCGGAGGAGCCTATGCAGTTGGGAGGGACATCATTTCGTAGGAGGGGATTGGCGGTACGCCGCAGGACTAGAAGGTGTTTCTTCTGCGGGAAAGAGGGACATTTTGTTGGGGGATGTCCATCCCGTGCCTTGTTGAGCAAAAAGTCGCCGGAAAACTGTTAATCCCAGGTTGTGTGGTGGACGACAACCTGGGAGTATGTATTTCGTCCGCTAGTTCTTCTCAGTTCCTTGTACCAGTGGAGGTGGTGGTTGGTACGAGAGTGGAGAGATTTTCTGTTCTTCTTGATAGTGGGTCCGGGGCTAATCTGGTTGACGCTCAGTTTGCTCAGGCTCAAGGTATGCATCTGAGTGTATTGGTCAAACCGATCCCTATATTCTCCATTGACGCCAGGCCTCTCGGCCAAGGTAGCTTTGTTCATGAGGTTCATAACATTGACCTTCGGGTAGGGGCAATACATAGGGAACTATTATCTTTTTATGTGTTGGAGGGTCTACCTACTCCTATTGTGTTGGGACTTCCTTGGTTGGTTAAACATAACCCTGTGATTAATTGGCAGTCCAGAGATATAAGCCAATGGGGGGAGTTTTGCAAAAGTAACTGCATGAACACAGTCATCAGTGCGGTCGTGCCTAGTACTTTGCCTCCTTTTTTGGAGGACTTTGGGGATGTGTTCTCTGAGGAGGGGTGTCAGGAGTTGCCTCCTCATCGCGTGTATGACTGCTCTATTAATTTACTTCCTGATGCTAAGTTACCTAAAGCTAGGTTATATAACCTTTCTGGTCCTGAGAGGCAGGCTATGAAAGATTATATTTCGGAAAGTCTGGCCAAAGGGCATATTAGACCTTCATCTTCCCCAGTGGCCGCGGGGTTCTTCTTTGTGAAGAAAAAAGATGGAGGCCTACGCCCTTGCTTGGATTTCCGCGAACTTAATCGGATTACTGTTCGAGATCCGTATCCACTCCCTCTGATTCCTGATCTCTTCAATCAAATTGTTGGCGCCAAATGGTTCTCTAAATTGGATCTCAGGGGGGCGTATAATCTGATTAGGATAAAAGAGGGGGATGAGTGGAAAACGGCGTTTAACACGCCGGAGGGACATTATGAGAACCTTGTCATGCCTTTTGGTCTGACTACTGCACCAGCAGTATTCCAACATTTTGTTAATGACATTTTTCGTCATCTGGTGGGGCTGTTTGTGGTCGTATATTTGGATGACATTTTAATTTACTCACCAGATCTTGTGTCTCACCAGGAGCATGTGAGACAGGTGTTGCAGATCTTGCGAGACAATAAACTATACGCCAAACTGGAAAAGTGTGTATTCGCCGTACAGGAACTTCAGTTTTTGGGTTTCTTGGTGTCAGCCTCCGGTTTCCGTATGGACCCTGAAAAGGTGAGAGCAGTGCTTGAATGGGATCAGCCAGAGGATCTTAAGGCTCTGCAGCGTTTTCTGGGGTTTGCTAACTACTACCGGAAATTTATTTGTAATTTCTCATCTGTTGTCAAACCTCTCACTGACATGACAAGAAAAGGGACGGATTTTTCTAAATGGTCGGACAAAGCTTGCCAAGCTTTTTCCTCTTTGAAAAAATGTTTTGCTTCGGCACCCGTTCTCATCCAACCAGATGCATCACAGCCGTTCGTTGTGGAGGTGGACGCGTCTGACGTAGGGTTGGGTGCAATATTGTCCCAGGGTCCGTCCCCTGGTAAATGGCATCCGTGCGCTTTCTTTTCTAAAAAATTGTCGTCCGCCGAAAGGAATTATGATATCGGCAATAGGGAACTTTTGGCCATTAAGTTGGCTTTTGAAGAATGGCGTCACTTTTTGGAGGGGGCAGTCCACCCGGTCACCGTCATTACTGATCACAAGAACCTGCTGTATTTGGAATCTGCTAAGCGTCTGAATTCCAGACAAGCTCGATGGTCGTTGTTTTTTACCAGGTTTAATTTTGTTGTCACTTATCGCCCTGGATCTAAGAATGTTAAGGCGGATGCCTTGTCTCGCAGTTTCCCAGGGGCGGGAAAATGGATGACCCGATTCCTATCCTTCAGGAGGGGGTGGTAGTGTCGGCTGTATGTTCTGAGCTTGAGGAGGAGGTGTTAGAGGCTCAGGGGGACGCCCCTGCAGGACCTCCAGGGAGACTGTTTGTCCCAAATCAGTTGAGACAAAAGGTTATTGAGGCACATCATAATTCTGCTTTAGCAGGACATCCAGGGAGTAAGGCTACTTTAGATCTCCTTTCTCGCCGGTTTTGGTGGCCTAACGTTAATAAAGATGTTTTAACTTTTGTCGCGTCCTGTGGGGTTTGTGCTCGCTCTAAGACCCCTCATACCCGTCCGTCTGGGACCCTCTTACCCTTGAAACTTCCGGAGCGTCCATGGACTCATTTGTCTATGGACTTCATCACGGACCTTCCTCAGTCGTCAGGGAAGACTGTCATACTGGTGGTTGTTGACAGGTTCAGTAAGATGGCACATTTCATTGCTCTTCCTGCCCTCCCTAATGCTAAAACTCTGGCGCAGGTGTTCATTGGGGAGATTGTGAGACTTCATGGGTTGCCTTCTGATGTGGTGTCAGATAGGGGGTCTCAGTTTGTGTCCAAGTTTTGGAGGGCATTTTGTTTACGTCGGGGGATGCAATTGTCATTTTCCTCGGCTTTTCATCCGCAGACCAATGGTCAGACAGAGCGTCTGAATCAAAGCCTAGAGACTTATCTTCGGTGTTTTGTCTCAGAGAACCAGGAGGACTGGTCTTCTTTCTTGCCTCTGGCAGAGTTCGCTCTTAACAACAGGCGGAGCGAGTCCACTGGTAAGTCCCGTTTTTTGGGGCATATGGTTTTCATCCCCAGTTTTGTACATTCAATGGGGGGGGCCCTTCTGGGGTTCCTGAGGAGGAGCGTTTCTCGTCGTCACTTGCTTCAGTGTGGAGAGGTGTATTGAATAATCTGAGTGCTATGGGGAACCGTTATAAACGTATGGCTGATAGGAGGAGAGTTTCTGGTCCAGATCTTAATGTGAACGATCTGGTATGGTTGTCTACCAGGAATATAAAACTTAAAGTTCCCTCCTGGAAGCTGGGCCCCAGATTCATCGGGCCGTACAGGATCAGTTCCATAATTAATCCTGTGGCATTTCGTCTGGACCTCCCTCCTACGTTTAAAATTCATAATGTGTTCCACAAGTCATTACTTAAGAGGTACGTGGCACCAGTCATACCATCACCTCTACCTCCTCCTCCAGTGGTGGTCAATGGTAACTTGGAGTTTCAAGTGTCAAAGATCATTGACTCACGTCTGAATCGCCGGTCCCTTCAGTACTTGGTGCATTGGAAGGGGTATGGTCCAGAGGAGAGGACGTGGGTTCCTGCGTCTGACATTAACGCAGATCGTTTGGTGCGGACCTTCCACAGAACTCACCCGGGCAAACCTGGCCCTGAGGGTCCGGAGGCCCCTCGTAGAAGGGGGGGTACTGTCATGTGTGCATCGCCACGAAGATCGTCGCGGTTGCACATTCTGACTTCTCACAGCTGAGTTGCTGTTTCTTTGTGTTTGGCAGTTAGGGAGTTAATTCTGTCTGTGCTCAGTTCTGGGACTGGGTGCAGTTTTCTCCCGGCTGCAATTAATTATTTGTTGATTGGTTTCCTTTAAATCTCTGGTTGTCTGTGTTGGGAGTTGCCAGTGAAATTCTTCATGCAGACCACAGATAGGATTGTATCTGTATAGACTTAAGTTAAAGAGCTCCTTAGTTGTTTTAAGCTCACCTTGCTTAGAGTTTAATATCCCAGATCATTTATGTTCCTTCTGTGTTTGAGTGTGTATGCAAGTCTGTGTTTTCTCCAGTCTGTCTTATATGTCTAATCTGTGTATTTAGCAGAGATCAGCCCATATCCCTTTGGTGGTAATCAGAATCCTTCTTAGGACTGATTACAGGGTTCAGGGACTGATAGGAGACAGGGTTAGGCTGGAGACTTGGACCTCTGAACCATTATCAGTACCTCCAAGGTGAGGGATTAGTTAGGACCCCAGTTTAGGGTCAGGTTAGACCCCCGGTCCTCCTCTTTCCTGTGACAGTGTATCAAGTCCTCAAGATTAACCCTGAGTTCAACGGATATCGTGTCAGGTAAATCTATTCTATATTTACATGCTGATGTTGCTAATCTATATGTTGTATAGAGTGTTGTTCTTTTAAGAATAGTTTACTGACATCGTACACATATCATAAGACCGCGTGACACTCCATCAAGCACCAGTTGTTATGTTCTGCTACAAGCACTAAGGAAAGAAAGGGATATCTGTCCCTACAATAGAACTAAGCTCAATCCCTACGATTTAACGGGGAACCTGATCCTGCGATCAGACCCGCTAAAGTCCTCAGCTAGTCTGAACGAAGACCTATAAATGCGAGGAAGGGATCCCTACAAGCACTAGGGACTGGGAGAAAAGATGGATACCTCCTAACAGAAGTTGTAACAGTAAAAAGAAAAACAAACAACATAGAACATAGAGGTCCGAAGACCAAGCAAAACTATTTGAGTAAGGTAACAAAGCACCCGGCTAGCTTAAGAGTAGAAATTACAATGAAGTCCAGCAAAGCCAGAAGGGCGGAGCAGGATTAAGTAAGCAAAAAAGGTCATGTGACCAGCAAGATAGAAAAAACCTAACAGGAGAGTTCTAACAGTACCCCCCCTTCTAAGAGGATCCTCCGGATCCCCTAGGCCCAGTCTTACCCGGAAACCTCTTGTGAAACGCTCTGACAAGTCTGGACACAGAAACATCATCCGCCCTCACCCATGAGTTATCCTCGGGTCCGAAACCCTTCCAAGCAACGAGATACTGCAAACTCCCTCTATAACGTCTAGAATTTAGGATGCGCGAAATTTCATATTCCCCGTCCTCCACCACCGAGGGAACAGAGGCAGAGGCGTCTCCATCCGACACATCAACTCTTTTCAACAGAGAAACATGAAACACCGAATTAATCTTCCAGGAGGTAGGAACCTCCAACCTAACAGCAGATTGGTTAACAACCTGAAGCACCTTGAAGGGCCCTACAAACTTGGGACCCAATTTTTTAGAAGGAATCCTCAACCGCAGATTCTTAGAGGACAACCAAACCATGTCACCAATAGCAAACAAAATCTCTTGCCGTTTCCTATCAAAGTACCTTTTAGATTTTCTGTTAGGCTCCTGAAGATTACCACGCACATCCGTCCAAACTCTCTCCAAATCACCGGAAAAATTCTACTCTTCAAGCACAGCCGATACCAATTTGGAGAATGACCCAAACAACGGATGTCTCCCGGTACAACAAAAAAAAGGTGAACAACCAGCAGAAGAGGATGTATGGTTGTTAAGAGCAAATTCAGCAAGTGGCAGAAACTCCGACCACCCCTCTTGATTGTCTGCCACAAAACAAAGCAAGAACTGCTCAACATGCTGGTTTTTCCTTTCTGTCTGGCCATTAGACTCAGGATGATATCCGGATGAAAACGACAAATGAACTCCCAACCTGTCACAAAAGGCGCGCCAAAAACGAGCCACGAACTGAGGTCCCCTATCAGAAACAATGTCAGTAGGAACGCCATGTAGTCTGACAATTTCCTTGACAAAGGCCTTAGCGAGAGTCTTAGCGCAGGGCAGTTTGATGAAAGGAACCAAGTGACACATCTTGCTAAAACGGTCCACAACCACCCAGATGACAGTGAAAGCCTCAGAGGGGGGAAGGTCAGTAATAAAGTCCATAGCCAAATGTGTCCAAGGTGCACTAGGGATCTCCAGAGGGCAAAGCAACCCTGCAGCAGGAGTATGTGAAGACTTAGATCTAGCACACACAGTGCACTGACGCACCCACTTAATGACTTCCTTCTGCCATCCAGGCCACCAAAAACTGCGACCCACAAGTCTCTTGGTCTCAGACATTCCAGGATGACCTGCCAACCGAGACCATGACACTCAACAAACAAATCTCTCCTAAAGGTCCCAGGCACAAACAACCTCCCATGGGGAGTGTTAAGGTACTGCCACACTAAACAATCCCGCTAGCGATCACGATAACGACGCATACTAATGCGATCGCTAGCTGGATTGTTTCTATATCGCTAAGTGCGGCCACATTTAGCGATATAGTTAACGACCTATCGCCGTTAGCGATCTTCTTAACGACTTTAGCGGTACAAAAGTACCGCTAAATCGCTAAGAAAAGGTGCCACACTAGCGATATATACTTACCCAGCGGGAGCGCCGACGATAAAATAGGGTCCGGAGCGATTCCAGCGACGAGCGAGATCACAGCAGGAAGCTCGTCGCTGGAAGCTGCCGCACTGAACAACATCGCTAACGGGATCGCTAAATAGTGACGTTTTTTAGCGATCCCGTTAGCGATATTGTTCAGTGTGGCATACCCTTTAGATGGGGCATTCTCCTGTGCTTTAAGAATCTCATCTTCCAACACAGAGTACAAAGCAGCAATCACAACCCCTTCTTGTAAAATGTTCTCCTCCTCAGCACCAACCATGGGAGAAAAGCTGCGAGACAAAGCATCGGCTTTAACATTCTTAGTACCTGGGATGTAAGTAATGGAAAAATTAAACCGCGAGAAAAACAGTGCCCACCTAGACTGACGGGCATTCAAGCGTTTGGCAGCATCAAGATAGATCAGATTTTTATGATCAGTGAAAACCTGAACGGGAAATTCAGCACCTTCCAAGAGATGCCGCCAGTGTTCAAATGCGAGTTTAATGGCCAACAATTCCCGATTACCAATATCATAATTCAGTTCAGTCTCAGAAAATTTTTTTGAAAAAAAAGGCACAGGGATGTACTCCATCCGTGTTTTCCTGAGACAACACCGCGCCGACCCCCACAGAAAAAGCATCAAACTCAACCAAAAACGGTTTAGTCACATCAGGCTGCATAAGGATGGAAGCAGAGCTGAACCTCTCCTTTAAAAACACAAAAGCTTCAATGGCCTCAGTAGTCCACTGAACCGCATTAGCACCTTTCCTGGTGAGATCGGTCAGTGGTTTGACAATAATAGAAAATTTTTTAATGAATTTTCTATAATAATTGGCGAAACCCAAAAACCTCTGTAATGATTTCAAACCAATAGGCCTAGGCCATTCCTGCACAGCTTGAACTTTCACCGGATCCATCTCAAAACCTTCGTTGGAGATAATGTAGCCCAAAAAACTAATTCTCTGTACAGCGAACTCACATTTCTCCAGCTTAGCAAAAAGTGAATTGTCACTCAATAACTGTAATACCTCACGAACGCTCCGCCAATGAGACTCCAGATCCGGCGAATAAATCAAAATGTCATCCAAATACACAACCACATTTTTGCCGATCAAAGGTCTAAGGATGTTATTAATAAGATTCTGAAAAAATGCAGGAGCATTGGTAAGGCCAAAAGGCATAACCAGATTCTCAAAATGCCCCACAGGAGTGTTAAAAGCAGTCTTCCATTCGTCACCCTCCTTCATGCGCAACAAATTGTATGCCCCCGAAGATCAATTTTAGAGAACCACTTGGCCCCCGCTAACTGGTTAAACAAATCAGGAATCAATGGCAGTGGGTAAGGATTGCGTACAGTAATTTTATTAATCTCACGAAAGTCCAGACAAGGACGTAAACCGCCGTCCTTTTTTTAACAAAAAAAAATCCAACAGCCACAGGAGACTTGGAAGGCCTAATGTGACCGGCGGCCAAGCTTGTCTGTATGTATTCCTCCAAAGCCTTTCTCTCAGGAATAGTAAGATTAAATAAACGACTTTTAGGAAGAGTCGATCCAGGGACAAATTCAATAGTACAATCATAGTCTCTATGGGGAGGTAAAATCTGCGATTCCTTCTCAGAAAAAACTTTCCAAAAATCCTGAATAGGTACAGGTAGTTCCCCTTTATCCACAGCAGCAATACGCCCGTTACAACACTTGTCATAACACCGTCATGTGTGCATTGCCACGAAGATCGTCGCGGTTGCACATTTTGACTTCTCACAGCTGAGCTGCTGTTTCTTTGTGTTTGGCAGCTAGGGAGTTAATTCTGTCTGTGCTCGGTTCTGGGACTGGGTGCAGTTTCTCCCGGCTGCAATTGATTATTTGTTGATTGGTTTCCTTTAAATTCCTGGTTGTCTGCTTGGGGAGTTGCCAGTGAAACCTTCATGCAGACCACAGATAGGAATGAATCTGTATAGACTTTAGTTGTGAGCTCCTTAGTTGTTCTAAGCTCAACTTGGTTGGAGTTTATTTCCCAGACCATTTATTTTCCTTTGGTGTTTGAGTGTGTATGCAAGCGAGTGTTATCCTGTCTGTCTTATATGTCTAATCTGTGTATTTAGCTAAGATCAGCCCATATCCCTTTGGTGGTAGTCAGGATCCTTCTTAGGACTGATTACAGGGTTCAGGGTCTGATAGGAGACAGGGTTAGGTTGGAGACTTGGACCTCTGAACCATTATCAGTACCTCCAAGGTGAGGGATTAGTTAGGACCCCAGTTTAGGGTCAGGTTAGATCCCGGTCCACCTCTTTCCTGTTTCAGCTCATCAAGTCCTCAAGATTAACCCTGAGTTCAGCAGATATCGTGTCAGGTAAATCTATTCTATACTTACATGCTGATGTTGCTATACTAGTTGTTGTATAGAGTGTTGTTCCTGTATTAATAGTTTACTGACATTGTATACATATCATTAGACAGCGTGACATTTTCACTGGCCATAAAAATTATCTCCAGTTACCATGGATCCAGTAGCCCAGCTGGCTCTGCAGTTGCAGGGATTATCCATGGAGCTGACGGACATTAAGTCCAAAGTTTTGTCTCCCCTGGAGCAAACCAGAGTTGAACCTAAGGTTGCTCTCCCGGACAGATTCACTGGTGGGCGAGACAAATTTTTCACCTTCTGGGAGGCATGTAAATTGTATTTTCGGCTTCGGCCTCGATCATCAGGGAGTGAGGAGCAGAGAGTGGGAATTGTTATCTCACTTCTGCAAGGGGACCCTCAATCCTGGGCATTTTCCCTTCCTCCGGGATCCCCGGCTCTACTGTCTGTAGATCAATTTTTTACTGCCCTGGGATTGGTATATGATGACCCAGATCGGGTCTCTCTTGCTGAGACAAAATTACGTAAGATACAGCAGGGAGATCGTCCGGCAGAGGAATTTGCTTCTGAGTTTCGTAGATGGGCCACAGATACTCAGTGGAATGACCCAGCTCTTAGGAGCCAGTTTTGTCATGGGCTTTCTGATAAATTAAAAGACGTTTTGGCTCAGTATGAGTCTCCTCCTTCTCTGGAGGCTGCTATGGCCTTAGCTATCCGTACTGATAGACGGCTTCGGGAGAGGGGTGAGGTAACCCCACTCCCTGTTGTTTCTCCACCTACCACTAAAGTCCCTTATGTTGAGGTTCCCCTTGTCTGTTCGGATGAGCCTATGCAGTTGGGAGGGACATCATTTCGTAGGAGGGGATTGGCGGTACGCCGCAGGACTAGAAGATGTTTTTTCTGCGGGAAAGAGGGACATTTTGTCGGAGAATGTCCATCCCGTGCCTTGTTGAGCCAAAAGTCGCCGGAAAACTGTTAATCCCAGGTTGTGTGGTGGACGACAACCTGGGAGTATGTATTTCATCCGCCAGTTCTTCTCAGTTCCTTGTACCAGTGGAGGTGGTAGTTGGTACGAGAGTGGAGAGATTGTCTGTTCTTCTTGATAGTGGTTCCGGGGCTAATCTGGTTGACGCTCAGTTTGCTCAGGCTCAAGGTATGCATCTGAGTGTATTGGTCAAACCGATCCCTATATTCTCCATTGACGCCAGGCCTCTCGGCCAAGGTAGCTTTGTTCATGAGGTTCATAACATTGACCTTCGGGTAGGGGCAATACATAGGGAACAATTATCTTGTTATGTGTTGGAGGGTCTACCTACTCCCATTGTGTTGGGACTTCCTTGGTTGATTAAACATAACCCTGTGATTAATTGGCAGTCCAGAGAAATAAGCCAATGGGGTGAGTTTTGCAAAAGCAACTGCATGAACACAGTCATCAGTGCGGTCGTGCCTAGTACATTGCCTCCTTTTTTGGAGGATTTTGGGGATGTTTTCTCTGAGGAGGGGTGTCAGGAGTTGCCTCCTCATCGCGTGTATGACTGCTCTATTAATCTCCTTCCTGATGCTAAGTTGCCTAAAGCTAGGTTGTATAATCTTTCTGGTCCTGAGAGGCAGGCTATGAAAGATTATATTTCTGAAAGTCTGGCCAAAGGGCATATTAGACCTTCATCTTCCCCAGTAGCCGCGGGGTTCTTCTTTGTGAAGAAGAAAGATGGAGGCCTACGCCCTTGCTTGGATTTCCGCGAACTTAATCGGATTACTGTTCGAGATCCGTATCCACTCCCTCTTATTCCTGATCTCTTCAATCAAATTGTTGGCGCCAAATGGTTTTCTAAATTGGATCTCAGGGGGGCGTATAATCTGATTAGGATAAAAGAGGGGGATGAGTGGAAAACGGCGTTTAACACGCCGGAGGGACATTGAGAACCTAGTCATGCCTTTTGGTCTGACTACTGCACCAGCAGTATTCCAACATTTTGTTAATGACATTTTTCGTCACCTTGTGGGGCTGTTTGTGGTTGTATATTTGGACGACATTTTAATTTACTCGCCAGATCTTGTGTCTCATCAGGAGCATGTGAGACAGGTGTTGCAGATCTTGCGAGACAATAAATTATACGCCAAACTGGAGAAGTGTGTATTTGCCGTACAGGAACTTCAGTTTTTGGGTTTTTTGGTGTCAGCCTCCGGTTTCCGTATGGACCCTGAAAAGGTGAGAGCAGTGCTTGAATGGGATCAGCCAGGGGATCTTAAGGCTCTGCAGCGTTTTTTGGGGTTTGCTAACTACTACCGGAAATTTATTTGTAATTTCTCATCTGTCGTCAAACCTCTCACTGACATGACAAGAAAAGGGACGGATTTTTCTAAATGGTCGGACAAAGCTTGCCAAGCCTTTTCCTCTTTGAAGAAATGTTTTGCTTTGGCACCGTTCTCATCCAACCAGATGCATCTCAGCCGTTCATTGTGGAGGTGGATGCGTCTGACGTAGGGGTGGGTGCTATATTGTCCCAGGGTCCGTCCCCTGGTAAATGGCATCCGTGCGCTTTCTTTTCTAAGAAATTGTCGTCCGCCGAAAGGAATTATGATATCGGCAATAGGGAACTTTTGGCCATTAAGTTAGCTTTTGAAGAATGGCGTCACTTTTTGGAGGGGGCAGTCCACCCGGTTACCGTTGTTACTGATCACAAGAACCTGTTGTATTTGGAATCCGCTAAGCGTCTGAATTCCAGACAAGCTCGATGGTCGTTGTTTTTTACCAGGTTTAATTTTTCGTCACTTATCGCCCGGGGTCTAAGAATGTAAAGGCTGATGCCTTGTCTCGCAGTTTCCCAGGGGCCGGGAAAACGGATGACCCGAGTCCTATCCTTCAGGAGGGGGTGGTAGTGTCAGCTGTATTTTCTGAGCTTGAGGAGGAGGTGTTAGAGGCTCAGGGGGACGCCCCTGCAGGACCTCCAGGGAGACTGTTTGTCCCAAATCTGTTGAGACAAAAGGTTATTGAGGCACATCATAATTCTGCTCTAGCAGGACATCCAGGGAGTAAGGCTACTTTAGATCTCCTTTCTCGCCGGTTTTGGTGGCCTAATGCTAATAAAGATGTTATAACTTTTGTCGCGTCATGTGGGGTGTGTGCTCGCTCTAAAACCCCTCATACCCGTCCGTCTGGGACCCTTTTACCCTTGAAACTTCCGGAGCGTCCATGGACTCATTTATCTATGGACTTCATTACGGACCTTCCTCCGTCGTCAGGGAATACTGTCATACTGGTGGTTGTTGACAGGTTCAGTAAGATGGCACATTTCGTTGCTCTTCCTGCACTCCCTAATGCTAAAACTCTGGCGCAGGTGTTCATTAGGGAGATCGTTAGACTTCATGGGTTGCCTTCTGATGTGGTGTCAGATAGGGGTTCTCAGTTTGTGTCCAAATTTTGGAGGGCATTTTGTTTACGTCGGGGGATGCAATTGTCATTTTCCTCGGCTTTTTATCCGCAGACCAATGGTCAGACAGAGCGTCTGAATCAGAGCTTAGAGACATATCTCCGGTGTTTTGTCTCAGAGAACCAAGAGGACTGGTCTTCTTTCTTGCCTCTGGCAGAGTTCGCTCTTAACAACAGGCGGAGCGAGTCCACTGGTAAGTCCCTGTTTTTTGGGGCATATGGTTTTCATCCCCAGTTTTGTACTTTCAATGGGGGGGGCCCTTCTGGGGTTCCTGAGGAGGAGCGTTTCTCGTCGTCACTTGCTTCTGTGTGGAGAGGTGTATTGAATAATCTCAGTGCGATGGGGAACCGTTACAAACGTATGGCTGATAGGAGGAGAGTTTCTGGTCCAGATCTGAATGTGAACGATCTGGTATGGTTGTCTACCAGGAATATAAAACTTAAAGTGCCCTCCTGGAAACTGGGTCCCAGATTCATCGGGCCGTACAGGATCAGTTCCATAATTAATCCTGTGGCATTTCGTCTGGACCTCCCTCCTACGTTTAAAATTCATAATGTGTTCCACAAGTCATTACTTAAAAGGTATGTGGCACCAGTCATACCGTCACCTCTACCTCCTCCTCCTGTGTTGGTCAATGGTAACTTGGAATTTCAAGTATCAAAGATCATTGACTCACGTCTGAATCGCCGGTCCCTCAGTACTTGGTGCATTGGAAGGGGTATGGTCCAGAGGAGAAGACGTGGGTCCCTGCGTCTGATGTTAACGCAGATCGTTTGGTTCGGACCTTCCACAGAACTCACCCGGGCAGGCCTGGCCCTGAGGTCCGGAGGCCCCTCGTAGAAGGGGGGGTACTGTCATGTGTGCATTGCCACGAAGATCGTCGCGGTTGCACATTTTGACTCCTCACAGCTGAGCTGCTGTTTCTTTGTGTTTGGCAGCTAGGGAGTTAATTCTGTCTGTGCTCGGTTCTGGGACTGGGTGCAGTTTCTCCCGGCTGCAATTGATTATTTGTTGATTGGTTTCCTTTAAATTCCTGGTTGTCTGCTTGGGGAGTTGCCAGTGAAACCTTCATGCAGACCACAGATAGGAATGAATCTGTATAGACTTTAGTTGTGAGCTCCTTAGTTGTTCTAAGCTCAACTTGGTTGGAGTTTATTTCCCAGACCATTTATTTTCCTTTGGTGTTTGAGTGTGTATGCAAGCGAGTGTTATCCTGTCTGTCTTATATGTCTAATCTGTGTATTTAGCTAAGATCAGCCCATATCCCTTTGGTGGTAGTCAGGATCCTTCTTAGGACTGATTACAGGGTTCAGGGTCTGATAGGAGACAGGGTTAGGTTGGAGACTTGGACCTCTGAACCATTATCAGTACCTCCAAGGTGAGGGATTAGTTAGGACCCCAGTTTAGGGTCAGGTTAGATCCCGGTCCACCTCTTTCCTGTTTCAGCTCATCAAGTCCTCAAGATTAACCCTGAGTTCAGCAGATATCGTGTCAGGTAAATCTATTCTATACTTACATGCTGATGTTGCTATACTAGTTGTTGTATAGAGTGTTGTTCCTGTATTAATAGTTTACTGACATTGTATACATATCATTAGACAGCGTGACAAACACTTGGGGCTCCAGGACTTCATTTCATTGGTAGACCAATCCAGAACAGGATTGTGCAATTTTAACCAGGTTAACCCCAAAATCACCGGAGAAGGCAAATTATTCAATACTACCAAATCCAAATTCTCCTGGTGAACCCCATTAATAGTGAGGGGAAATTCACAGACCTTGTGAGTAACATTCTTCAAGGGAGAGCCATCAACAGAAACCACGGCAATAGGGGATGACAAAGGTTTGGGTTTTAATTTCAGTTTTTCCAAGAATCCCCCATCAATCATATTCAGAGTAGAACCACAATCGACAAATACCCGAAAATCCATTAATTCTTCCTGAGCAGCAGTAGAGGCAGAAAGAAAGACACCCTTAGTGTTTAAACAGGCTATACCGGCGAAACTGACCTCTTTTTTTTTTCTTTGTTCATACGAAGCATACAGTTCTTAATGAAATGGTCAGATTTGCCGCAATAAAAGCACAAACCTTCAGAAAACCTGCAGACTTTTTCCTGAGAGCGGGGTGCCATCGCTCCAATCTCCATCGGCTCTCCAATGTCTGTACAGACCCTTTCAAGACTTGGAGCTGACATGGCAGAGGATTTACTCTCATTAACCCTTGCCCGCAGTCTCCTATCCACCCGTATAGCTAATTGCATAGCCTCCTGCAAGTTACCAGGTATGGGATAAGCAATCAGCAAATCTTTAACCCTTTCACCTAGCCCTGCAAGAAACAAACTTTTCAAAGCTGAATCGTTCCACCCCACCTGAGTAGCCCACCATCGGAAGTGAGTACAATATTTTTCCGCATTACCTGATCCCTGCCTCAAGCATCTTAATTCTGTCTCAGCTAATGAGACACGATCAGGATCATCATATAATAACCCCAAAGCAGAAAAAAAAACTATCCACTGATCTAAAGCATGGATCACTAGGTTGTAGAGAAAAGGCCCACTCCTGAGGTTCTTTGCGCAAAAGTGACATTATGAACCCTATGCGCTGTGATTCATCACCAGAGGACCTGGGTCTCAAACGAAAATACAACAAGCAAGCATTTTTAAAGGAAAAATAATCTTGTTGTTCACCAAAAAATAAATCAGGCAAACGTACCTTTGGCTCCACGAAATGTGCTCCAGAACAGCTACTCACATGTTGTTGGAGCTCGGACACCTCCAGAGAGAGTCCCTGCAGGCGTTGAGCCAACTCCTGAACCGACACCATAATGGAAACTGGAAATCTTTCCTTAGAGATATTTCTTGGCTGAACTTACTGTTATGTTCTGCTACAAGCACTAAGGAAAGAAAGGGATATCTGTCCCTACAATAGAACTAAGCTCAATCCCTACGATGTAACGGGGAACCTGATCCTTCGATCAGACCCGCTAAAGTCCTCAGCTAGTCTGAACGAAGACCTATAGATGCGAGGAAGGGATCCCTACAAGCACTAGGGACTGGGAGAAAAGATGGACACCTCCTAACAGAAGTTGTAGCAGTAAAAAGAAAAACAAACAACATAGAACATAGAGGTCCGAAGACCAAGCAAAACTATTTGAGTAAGGTAACAAAGCACCCGGCTAGCTTAAGAGTAGAAATTACAGGAGAGTTCTAACACCAGTGACTCCGTTATGCCCACATTGCCGATTTCAATAAATAAATTTAAAAAAACAAAACGTTCTTCTTACCTGGCCGCGGCGCTCCCGCGGCATTGATATCTCCCGAGTCCCGACGTTTCAAGCGCGCACTTGCCGGCGAATGGCAATGACGTCATACGCCGGCGCCATGCACGCTGACGTCAGCTGCCAGCCTCCGAATGGCTGGTGGCTTTAACTATTGACTTGCGGGCCCACACGGGCCCGCAAGTCAATAATGTAACTGAACCTGCATCTCGGACGCAGGTTAAGTTACTTTGCCGGCAGAATCCTGTCGCTGGGGCACGATTAGCAGAGGGGGCCTGCATCGGGCCCTGTCTCTTCTGCTGGGGCCCGATCAGTAGCCCCATATGCCAGTCAGGGCTGTAATGCCCCGATGGCGGCCCTGGGCCCATCATACACTGGAGCATCATCCATGGGGCCCATCATATACTGGAGCATCAAATGGGGCCCATTATATATGGAGCATTATATAGGCCCATCATACACTGGAGCATCATCCATGGGGCCCATCATATACTGGAGCATCATATGGGGCCTATTATATATGGCGCATCATATGAGGCACATTATATATGGAGCATCACATGGAGCCCATTATATATGGAGCATTATATATGGGGACAATTATATTTGGAGCATTATATGGGGCTCATCATACACTGGAGCATCATATAAGGGGCCCATCACATACTAGAGCATCATATGGGGTTCATTACTTATGGGGCATCTTATAGGGTATGGAGCATCATATGGAGTACATATGGGGCCTATTCTGTATGAAGCATT
Organism: Oophaga sylvatica; assembly: GCA_033576555.1. Classification (NCBI taxonomy): domain Eukaryota; kingdom Metazoa; phylum Chordata; class Amphibia; order Anura; family Dendrobatidae; genus Oophaga; species Oophaga sylvatica. The sequence continues at coordinate 75,342 of JARQOD010002253.1, forward strand.
ATATGGAGCCCATTCTGTATGGAGCAATATATAGGCCCATCATATACTGTATGGAGCTTTATATGCGACTCATTATACTGTATGGATCAATATGTGGGGCTCATTATACTCTATGGGGACCGTCCATACTGTATGGCACTAGGGATGAGCGACTTTGCCGTTTTTCGGGTCGAGTCGGGTTTCACGGAACCCAACTTTCGCAAAGGTCGGGTCAAGTGAAATTGGCCGACTATCGCGAAATATCAGCGGGTCGAATGAAACACGAAACCCAATGCAAGTCAATGGGGAAGCAAAGTCGGTAGGGAGTGGAGGACAGAAAACACACCTACAGTGCCCATTTCAATGGCAACAACATCAATCATTATTACTTAAGCTTGGCAATCTTAATTTACTTAATAATAATGTTTACGCATTGAAAAATGGGGGTTATTTGGCTCAACTTGTGGGGGGGGGTTGGGATGGCTCCCGATTTTCGTGGGCCTTGGCCCAAAGAGTGTCAGTGGGCCCCTTTAACACATACCACAATTAATGATGCTCCGTTACGGCACATCAATCTCGGTATAGTACACTGAGAAATACTTCATTTCTTACATGACATGACTGATATCTATGTTAAAATGTACAATAGCTAGAAAAAAGGACACTATATTCCTCCATACAGTATTATCGCCACCACATAGTGTGCCATACATAAGAATGAGCCCCATATAATGCTCCATACAGAATAGGCCCCATATGATGGTCCATACCCTGTATGATGGCCCATAAATAATGAACCCCATATGATGCTCCAGTATATGATGGTCCACATGGATGATGCTCCAGAGTATGATGGGCCAAAATCAAGCTCCATATATAATGGGCCCCATTATTAATGATCCAGCGTGTAATGGGCCACGTAAATGCTGCTCCAGTGTCTGATGTCCCCCATTTTGAATGCTTCAGTATATGATGGGCCGTATGGCTGCTGCTCCAGTCTCTGATCTGCCCCATTGACAATGCTACTATATATGATGTGCCCCATGGATGATGCTCCAGTGTGTTTAGGGCCAAAATCATGGTCCATATTATTAATGATCCAGTGTATAATGGGCCCCATAAATGCTTCTCCAGTGCCTGCTGTCCACCATTTACAATGCTTCAGTACATGATGGGCCCCATGGCTGCTGCTTCAGTCTCTGATTGGCCCCATGGCTGCTGCTCCAGTCTCTGATCTGCCCCATTGACAATGCTCCTGTATATGATGGGCCCTATGGCTGCTGCTCCAGTCTCTGATCGGCCCCATGCCTACTGCTCCAGTCTTTGATCTGCCCCATGGCTGCTGCTCCAGTCTCTGATCGGCCCATGGCTGCTGGTCCAGTCTCTGATCGGCCCCATGGCTGCTGCTCCAGTCTCTGATCGGCCCCATGCCTGCTGCTTTAGTCTCTGATCTGCCCCATGGCTGCTGCTCCAGTCTCTGATCGGCCCCATGCCTGCTGCTCCAGTCTCTGATCGGCCCCATGCCTGCTGCTCCAGTCTCTGATCTGCCCCATGGCTGCTGCTCCAGTCTCTGATTTCTGAACTGCCCCATGGCTGCTGCTCCAGTCTCTGATCAGCCCCATGGCTGCTGCTCCAGTCTCTGATCTGCCCCATTGACAATGCTCCTGTATATGATGGGCTCCATGGCTGCTGCTCCAGTCTCTGATCGGCCCCATGGCTGCTGCTCCAGTCTCTGATCTGCCCCATTGATATTGCTCCTGTATATGATGGGCCCCATGGCTGATGCTCCAGTCTCTGATCTGCCCCATTGACAATGCTACTGTATATGATGGGCCCTATGGCTGCTGCTCCAGTCTCTGATCTGCCCCATTGACAATGCTACTGTATATGATGGGCCCTATGGCTGCTGCTCCAGTCTCTGATCTGCCCCATGCCTGCTGCTCCAGTCTCTGATCGGCCCCATGGCTGCTGCTCCAGTCTCTGATCGGCCCCATTTTCAATGCTCCTGTATATGATGGGTCCCATGCCTGCTGCTCCAGTCTCTGATTGGCCCCATGGCTGCTGCTCCAGTCTCTGATCGGCCCCATTGACAATGCTCCTGTATATGATGGGTCCCATGCCTGCTGCTCCAGTCTCTGATCGGCCCCATTGACAATACTCCTGCATATGATGGGCCCCATGGCTGCTGCTCCAGTCTCTGATCTGCCCCATTGACAATGCTCCTGTATATGATGGGCCCCATGGCTGCTGATCCAGTATCTGATTGGCCCCATGGATGCTGCTCCAGTCTCTGATCTGCCCCATTGACAATGCTCCTGTATATGATGGGCACTATGGCTGCTGCTCCAGTCTCTGATCGGCCGCATGGCTGCTGCTCCAGTCTCTGATCGGCCCCATGCCTGCTGCTCCAGTCTCTGATCTGCCCCATGGCTGCTACTCCACTCTCTGGTGTGCCCCATTGACAATGCTACTGTATATGATGGGCCCTATGGCTGCTGCTCCAGTCTCTGATCTGCCCCATTGACAATGCTACTGTTTATGAAGAGCCCTATGGCTGCTGCTCCAGTCTCTGATCTGCCCCATTGACAATACTACTGTATATGAAGAGCCCTATGGCTGCTGCTCCAGTCTCTGATCTGCCCCATTGACAATGATCCTGTATATGATGGGCCCCATGGCTGCTGCTCCAGTCTCTGATCTGCCCCATTGACAATGCTCCTGTATATGATGGGCCCTATGGCTGCTGCTCCAGTCTCTGATTGGCCCCATGGCTGCTGCTCCAGTCTCTGATCTGCCCCATGGCTGCTGCTCCAGTCTCTGATCGGCCCCATGGCTGCTGCTCCAGTCTCTGATCGACACATTGACAATGCTCCTGTATATGATGGGTCCCATGGCTGCTGCTCCAGTCACTGATCGGCCCCATTGACAATACTCCTGTATATGATGGGCCCCATGGCTGCTGCTCCAGTCTCTGATCTGCCCCATTGAAAATGCTCCTGTATATGATGGGCCCCATGGCTGCTGCTCCAGTATCTGATTGGCCCCATGGCTGCTGCTCCAGTCTCTGATCTGCCCCATTGACAATGCTCCTGTATATGATGGGCCCCATGGCTGCTGCTCCAGTATCTGATCGGCTCCATTGACAATACTCCTGTATATGATGGGCCCCATGGCTGCTGCTCCAGTATATGATGGGCCCCATGGCTGCTGCTCCAGTCTCTGATCTGCCCCATTGACAATGCTCCTGTATATGATGGGCCCTATGGCTGATGCTCCAGTCTCTGATTGGCCCCATGGCTGCTGCTCCAGTCTCTGATCTGCCCCATGGCTGCTGCTCCAGTCTCTGATCAGCCCCATTGATAATACTCCTGCATATAATGGGCCCCATGGCTGCTGCTCCAGTCTCTGATCTGCCCCATTGACAATGCTCCTGTATATGATGGGCCCCATGGCTGCTGCAACAGTATCTGATTGGCCCCATGGATGCTGCTCCAGTCTCTGATCTGCCCATGGCTGCTACTCCACTCTCTGGTCTGCCCCATTGACAATGCTACTGTATATGAAGAGCCCTATGGCTGCTGCTCCAGTCTCTGATCTGCCCCATTGACAATGCTACTGTATATGAAGAGCCCTATGGCTGCTGCTCCAGTCTCTGATCTGCCCCATTGACAATGATCCTGTATATGATGGGCCCCATGGCTGCTGCTCCAGTCTCTGATCTGCCCCATTGACAATGCTCCTGTATATGATGGACCCTATGGCTGCTGCTCCAGTCTCTGATTGGCCCCATGGCTGCTGCTCCAGTCTCTGATCTGCCCCATGGCTGCTGCTCCAGTCTCTGATCGGCCCCATGGCTGCTGCTCCAGTCTCTGATCGACACATTGACAATGCTCCTGTATATGATGGGTCCCATGGCTGCTGCTCCAGTCACTGATCGGCCCCATTGACAATACTCCTGTATATGATGGGCCCCATGGCTGCTGCTCCAGTCTCTGATCTGCCCCATTGAAAATGCTCCTGTATATGATGGGCCCCATGGCTGCTGCTCCAGTCTCTGATCGGCCCCATGGCTGCTGGTCCAGTCTCTGATCGGCCCCATGGCTGCTGCTCCAGTCTCTGATCGGCCCCATGCCTGCTGCTTTTGTCTCTGATCTGCCCCATGGCTGCTGCTCCAGTCTCTGATCGGCCCCATGCCTGCTGCTCCAGTCTCTGATCTGCCCCATGGCTGCTGCTCCAGTCTCTGATTTCTGAACTGCCCCATGGCTGCTGCTCCAGTCTCTGATCAGCCCCATGGCTGCTGCTCAAGTCTCTGATCTGCCCCATTGAAAATGCTCCTGTATATGATGGGCTCCATGGCTGCTGCTCCAGTCTCTGATCGGCCCCATGGCTGCTCCAGTCTCTGATCTGCCCCATTGACAATGCTCCTGTATATGATGGGCACTATGGCTGCTGCTCCAGTCTCGATCGCCCCATGCAGCTGCTCCAGTTCTGATCGGCCCCATGCTGCTGCTCCAGTCTCTGACTGGGCCCCCTGGCTGCTACTCCATCTCTGTCTGCCCCATTGACAATGCTACTTTATAGATGGCCCTATGGCTGCTGCTCCATCTCTGATCTGGCCCCATTGACATGTCCGTTTATGATGGCCCCATGGCTGCTGCTCCAGTCTCTGATCTGCCCCATTGACAATGACTCCTGATATGATGGCCCCATGGCTGCTGCTCCAGTCTCTGATCTGCCCCATTGACATGCTCCTGTATATGATGGGCCCCATGGCTGCTGCTCCAGTATCTGATCTGCCCCATGCTGCTGCTCCAGTCTCTGATCTGCCCCATTGACAATGCTCCTGTATATGATGGCCCATGGCTGCTGCTCCAGTCTCTGATCGGCCCCATTGCAATGCATCCTGTATATGATGGCCCCATGCTGCTGCTCCATCTCTGATCTCCCCATGGCTGTCTCCTCTGTTCTGACCCCATTGCGCTGCTGCTCCATATCTGATTTGGCCCCATGGCTGCTGCTCCAGTCTCTGATCTGCCCCATTGACAATGCTCCTGTATATGATGGGCCCCATGGCTGCTGCTCCAGTCACTGATCGGCCCATTGACAATGACTCCTGTATATGATGGCCCCATGGCTGCTGCTCCATCTCTGATTGGCCCCATGGCTGCTGCTCCAGTCCCCTGATCTGCCCCATGGGCTGCTGCTCCAGTTCGATGGCCCCATGGCTGCTGCTCCAGTCTCTGATCGCCCATTGACATGCTCCGTATATGATGGCCCATGGCTGCTGCTCCAGTCATCTGATCGCCCCATTGACAATACTCCTGTATATATGGGCCCCATGGCTGCTGCTCCAGTCTTGATTGCCCCAGGCTGCTGCTCCAGTCTTGATGCCCCATTGATCAAGCGCCGTATTGATGGCCCATGGCTGCTGCTCCAGTCTCTGATTGCCCCTTGACAATGCTCCTGTATAATGGGCCCCATGGCTGCTGCTCCAGTTCTGACGGCCCCATTGACAATACTCCCTGTATATGATGGGCCCCATGGCTGCTGCTCCATTTTT
>JARQOD010002254.1:0-80878 GCA_033576555.1 Oophaga sylvatica
CACCTCCGATTGCATAAAGTTTAGAATATCGTCCCCCTCTCTCTTCTCCGCTTTGTACAGGGAACCAAAAAATGATCTAAATTCCTCTACAATCTCCTCATTCTCTGTCAACACTCTGAATTTTGTGAATCCTTGTGACCTTTCTATATTATCTAGTAAGAGATGCAAGTAATTTGCCAGGTTTGTTGCCCTATTTAAAAAATTTGTGCTTTTGAAGATCAATACTATAAGTGGCCCATTCATGAGCTAGTGCATCCGCCGATTCCTTTGCCTCGATATATTGTTTTTTCGTGAGGGGTAAATTATTAAGTTTAAAATTTTTATATGCTAAAGTTAAAGCCCTCTGCGCCGCCAGGGTCCGCTCCTGCAACTGTTTTTCTTTTATGACATATATACGCGATTATTTGCCCTCTCAACACTGCTTTAGAGGTATCCCAGAAAAGAATTGGAGATAAGTATCTTTTGTTATTTTCTTATCCTGTTCCCTCACATTTGAGACACCAGATAATTGTTAGTAGTCCGTGCACCTTTGGTTCGAACCAAAATTATTTAAAAGAAATCAAATCAGTCAGTGAATTAGAGAGAATCTACCAAAAAGGAATTTCTGAAGATTTCAACTCTGTCCATTCCTTCTGGAATTTGTATCTTTATATGTTTTAGTCCTTTTTTCCTGGAAAGGAAACAATGTTTTATGGATACAATGTATCTGTGTATGTGACCTCTTCCGTACGGAGACTGACTGTTTACATGTCACATTTCCTTCTCGTCAGTTCACAGCACCAAAATAATTCCAAGGATTAAATAAAAATAATCCCGTATATAAAGACCTTGGAAGAGAAGAGGTGGCATGTTCTTAGCTTGGGTTGTTTATTTTGGATAAATCTTTATGGACATCATTACTTAATGTGGTAACACACTGACTCAGAGGAATCTCTCACACATCATCTACAGCAGTGGCCCCAACCTTCCTGACCTTGAGAGCCACATTCAGCTCTTAGAGAGGGCCACGTGCCATCAAGCTACTGCCCCCTCACAGCAGTGGCAACCAAAGCTCCCATTATGGGTGTAATGATAACCAAAAGTTTTCCACAGAAATCACACCGAAGCAGAATACCAAGATTCAGGGGTTCCCAAACACTCCCATTCTGTTTTCTCCTAACACACTGTCACATCCAGCTTCAAGCATCTCCTCTTGCAGGTAGCATCATCCTGTCTCCAGCGTACCATACTTAAATTATCTCTAAAACCCTAAAACCAGTGTAGCATCGGCGTCCCTGCCTTCTGCCAGGCAGGGACGCTGTTCCCCTGCGACAGCGTCCTCTGCCAGGCAGGGACGTCGCCCCCCTTACCCGCGCTCAGCGTCCTCCTTCCGCCCTGCTGGGCCGCGCGCTCCTTCCCTGCTGCTGGACTTAGGGTGCGCGCCCGCGCCCTCCCCCGCTCTTAAAGGGGCCGCGCGCATCTTTCAAAAAGGTCCCCGGCCAATGCCGGAGGACTCCACCCTATATAAAGTGCTTCCTCCTTAATGGAGGTGCCCGAGCAATGTTGTTGTTGCACTGTTTACTCTGCTTCAGCCCTCAGGGTCCGTTTCCAGTTACCTGCCTGTTTCCTGCCAGTCTGCTACCTGCCTGCAAGCCTGCCTGGAGGTTCGGCCGTCACATGCGGTGACCATCGGCAATCCCAGAGACTCTCGCCTGCTTACTTGGGAGCACTCATCTGCCATCTGACTGCAATCCCACCTGAAGGTTCGGCCATCACCTGCGGTGTTCATCGGCTGTTCCAGAGACTCTCGCCTGCTTACTTGGGAGCACTCATCTGCCATCTGACTGCAATCCCACCTGAAGGTTCGGCCATCACCTGCGGTGTTCATCGACTGTTCCAGAGACTCTCGCCTGCTCACTTGGGGGCGCTCATCTGTCATCTGCCTGCTAGCCTACCGGGAGGCTCCACCATCTCAGGTCGTATATACCTGTTCAGTCAAAGACTGTCCCGGCTCCTTGCTTGCCTGTTTATCCAGAGACTGCCCCGGTCACTTGCTGTGACTTCCTGCCTGTCTAACCAGAGACTGCCCCGTCACTTGCTGTGACTTCCTGCCTGCCTAACCAGAGACTGCCCCGGTCACTTGCCGTGACCACCTGCCTGTCTATCCAGAGACTGCCCCGGTCACTTGCCGTGACTACCCGCCTGTCTACCCAGAGACTGCCCCGGTCACTTGCCGTGACTACCCGCCTGTCTAACCAGAGACTGCCCCGGTCACTTGCCGTGACTACCCGCCTGTCTATCCAAAGACTGCCCCCGTCACTTGCAGTGACTTCCTATCCGTCTCCCCGGGCGCCACCCGCTCCTTTACAAGGAAAGCCTCCTTGTATAATAAAGCTCAGAGGTTCCGCCTCCCAGACCCGTTACAGTTTGCTCGGGCCATGGAACCCGGTGGCACCCAAACCCCTTCGCTCTCTGACCTGTGTCATGAACTGTCTCGTCAGAGGTCTCAACAGGAGTCCATCCTGGGTCACCTGCGGAATGTTAATTCCCGCCTGGACAGCCTTACTACGTCACCAGCAACCACCGCGGGCGCCATGACTCGCAATCCGGCAGTTCCGCTGCTTACCAATTCCGTGGTTTCTGTTCCTGGACCTCGACTTTCAGCTCCTCCTCGGTTTGGAGGCGACCCTGCTCTGGCTCGGGGTTTCATTAACCAATGCACCCTGCATTTTGAACTCCTGGCACACCAGTTTAACTCCGACCGGGCCAAAATTGCCTTCATCATGTCCCATCTCACCGGAGAGGCCCTGGCTTGGCTAAATCCTCTTTGGGAGAGAGAGGATCCTCTGGTGTCTGACCTGTCTGCTTTTCTCTCAGCCTTCCGGAGGGTATTCGATGAACCCGGACGGAAGACCTCCTCTGCATCTTCTCTGCTGCGTCTCCGTCAGGAGAGTCTCACCGTGGGTCAATATGCCATACGGTTCCGTACCCTTGCCTCGGAGCTAGCTTGGGATAATGACACTCTGATCTCAGTCTTCTGGGAGGGTCTGTCCGGCTGCATTAAAGATGAACTTGCTGGTCGGGACATTCCAACCTCTCTCGATGACCTAATAAATCTCGCCAATCGAATTGATCTACGGTTCCAGGAGCGCGCTAAAGAGGCCACCCGTGAGAGAAGGTTTCCTCGTCTTGCTCCTTCTTTTCAGAGACCTGTAACTCCTTCCGTTTCTCCTCAGGTACACTCTTCTGAGCCTATGCAAGTCGACCAGACCAAGATGGTCAAAGCCCGTCAGGACTCACGCCGTACCGAGAGGAGTTGCTTCTACTGTGGTAGTAAGGAGCACTGGATCCGTACCTGCCCAGAGAGGTCGGTAAACGCCTGTGTCTAGGTTCGCTCGGAGAGGTCCACCTAGACAAAAATAAATCCTCTTCATCTCTGCTGTTGTCAGTCTCAATTCTCCTCGGTGAGAACCGTTATTTCGAACTTGCCCAACTTGATTCTGGAGCAGCCGGGAATCTTGTTTCACAGGCTCTAGTAGAGAAATATCACATTCCTACCAAACCTCTGGTTGAACCAGTATCTGTTGCTGCTGTGGATGGAGGTCTCCTGCCACGTCCCATTCAACTTATCACTGAAGCCATAACCCTGCAGGTAGGAATGCTGCATTCTGAGAGCATCTCGTTTCATGTTCTACTGGACTCTCACATGCTTTCTTACTAGGTCTGCCTTGGCTCCAAAAGCATGCACCCGTGCTCAACTGGCAGAATGGAGAGATTCTTCGCTGGGGACAGGACTGTCATAAAACTTGCTTGGTTCCTGTTCATCCCGTCCGTCCTTCTCCTACACCAACTAATCTACCAGGGCTCCCGATTCCATATTGGTCTTTCGCTGATGTCTTCAATAAAAAGGAAGCAGAGACATTACCACCGCACAGACCATATGATTGCCCTATCGACCTGCAATCCGGTACTACGCCTCCCCGTGGGCATATTTACCCATTGTCCGCTGCTGAGACCAGGTCGATGTCCGAATATATCGAGGAGAATTTGGCTAAGGGATTCATCCGGAAATCCACCTCCCCAGCGGGAGCAGGTTTTTTTCTTCGTAAAAAAGAAAGACGGCTCTCTTCGTCCCTGTATTGACTACAGAGGCCTAAATTTGATCACGGTGAAGAATAAATACCCTCTTCCGCTCATTCCAGAATTGTTTGATCGTCTGAGGGGGGCTAGAATCTTCACCAAACTGGATCTCCGTGGGGCATATAACCTGGTCCGTATCCGTCGGGGAGATGAATGGAAGACGGCATTCAATACCCGGGACGGCCACTACGAGTATTTGGTTATGCCCTTTGGTCTCTGTAATGCTCCAGCAGTCTTTCAGGAGTTGGTCAATGACATCTTCCGGGACCTTCTCTACTCCTGCGTTGTGGTGTACCTAGACGACATCTTGGTCTTCTCTCCGGATATCCAGTCTCACCGGAGGGATGTTCGTCAGGTTCTGCTCAGGCTCAGGCAGAATCACCTCTTCGCCAAATATGAGAAGTGCCTCTTTGAGCAGACCTCGCTTCCGTTTTTGGGCTACATCATTTCTCAGACAGGCCTACGAATGGATCCGGAGAAACTGTCTGCCATTGAGAAATGGCCCCGACCGGAGGGGTTGAAGGCCATTCAGCGGTTCCTGGGATTTGCCAATTATTACCGACTCTTCATACCACATTTCTCTTCCCGGACTGCTCCAATCTCCGCGCTCACCCGCAAGGATGCTAATCCCAAACAGTGGACGCCCGAAGCAGAGGAGGCCTTTCTTTCTTTAAAACAGGCCTTCTCCTCCGCTCCAGTGCTGCATCGCCCGGACGGTAACAAGCAGTTCTTCCTGGAGGTGGATGCTTCCTCTTCTGGAGCCGGAGCGGTACTTACTCAAAAATCTTCATCCGGGAGGATGGTATCTTGCGGCTTCTTCTCCAAACTCTTCTCCTCTTCTGAGCGCAATTACTCCATAGGAGACCGAGAGTTATTGGCCATCAAGCTGGCTTTGGAGGAGTGGCGTTACCTACTCGAGGGGGCTCTTCATCCGGTAATCATTTACACTGACCACAAAAATCTGGCTTACCTCCAGCATGCCCAGAGACTTAACCCTCGCCAAGCCCGGTGGTCCTTGTTTTTTGCTCGCTTTGATTTTCTGTTACATTTTCGTCCGGCCGACAAGAACATCAAGGCGGACGCCTTGTCCCGGTCCTTCCTGGTGTCGGATCTCGAGGAGGAACCTAAACATATCATCGATCCCGCCAGAGTGATGCGGGTGGCTCCCGTGAGTCTAAATCGTCTCCCTCCTGGCAAGACGTTCGTATCGGTAACCGATCGGGAGAGAATCCTACACTGGGGTCATTCGTCTAAACTAGCTGGCCACGCTGGTCAGAAAAAGACCCTCCAGCTCATTACTCGGCATTACTGGTGGCCTACCCTGCACAAGGACGTAATAGACTTTGTTTCTGCCTGTGTCTCCTGTGCCCGCAACAAAGTTCCAAGACACCTGCCTGCCGGCCGTCTTCTTCCGCTTCCTGTACCCGCTGCTCCCTGGCAGCATATAGCCATGGACTTCATAACAGATCTGCCCGTCTCTGCCGGTTGTACGGTCATTTGGGTGGTCGTTGACGATTTTCCAAGATGGCTCACTTCATTTCCCTGCCAGGGCTTCCGTCTGCACCCGAGTTGGCTAAAGACTTTATCTGCCACATCTTCCGTCTTCATGGTCTGCCTCGTCACATTGTGTCGGATCGTGGGGTACAGTTCACCTCACGATTCTGGAGAGCCACTTGTAAGTTGCTAGACGTCACCTTGGATTTCTCCTCCACTTACCACCCGCAGTCCAATGGACAAGTCGAGCGAATCAATCAGAATCTGACCAGTTATCTTCGGCACTTCGTTAATGCCCACCATTCTGACTGGGTGGATCTCCTGCCTTGGGCCGAATTCTCTTATAACAATCACGAGAGTGAATCTTCCTCCAAATCTCCGTTCTTTGTAGTCTTCGGTCAACACCCCCGGATCCCTGTTCCTGTCTCCATCTCTGTGGACAATCCAGCTGCGGAATCTCTGGTGAACGAATTTTCCTCCATATGGGAGAGTGCCCGGTCCGCGCTCGTTCTGTCATCCGAGCGCATGAAGAAACATGCTGACAAAAGACGTTTGGATCCTCCTCAATTCCGTCCTGGGGATAAGGTCTGGCTTTCATCCAAGTATGTCCGGCTCAAGATTCCTTCCTACAAGTTGGGTCCTCGGTTCATCGGTCCTTTTGAGATCATCAGTCAGATCAACCCGGTGTCTTATAAATTGAAACTCCCGGCCAATTTGCGGATTCCTAACTCCTTCCATGTATCTCTCCTCAAACCGGTGGTACTTAACTCTTTTGTCAAGTCTACAGGTACACCTCCTGCTCCAGTGTCTGCTGAAGACGAATTTGAGGTAGAGAACATTCTGGCCACCAAAAGGGTAGGAAGAAAGACTTATTTTCTGGTGGATTGGAAGGGTTTGGTCCTGAGGAGAGAACGTGGGAGCCTCGGGAGAACATCCATGCCCCTCTCATCCTAGCTAAATTTCTTTCTGGCCTAAAAAGGGGGGGCCTAAGGGGGGGGGTACTGTAGCATCGGCGTCCCTGCCTTCTGCCAGGCAGGGACGCTGTTCCCCTGCGACAGCGTCCTCTGCCAGGCAGGGACGTCGCCCCCCTTACCCGCGCTCAGCGTCCTCCTTCCGCCCTGCTGGGGCCGCGCGCTCCTTCCCTGCTGCTGGACTTAGGGCGCGCGCCCGCGCCCTCCCCCGCTCTTAAAGGGCCGCGCGCATCTTTCAAAAAGGTCCCCGGCCAATGCCGGAGGACTCCACCCTATATAAAGTGCTTCCTCCTTAATGGAGGTGCCCGAGCAATGTTGTTGTTGCACTGCTTACTCTACTTCAGCCCTCAGGGTCCGTTTCCAGTTACCTGCCTGTTTCCTGCCAGTCTGCTACCTGCCTGCAAGCCTGCCTGGAGGTTCGGCCGTCACATGCGGTGACCATCGGCAATCCCAGAGACTCTCGCCTGCTTACTTGGGAGCACTCATCTGCCATCTGACTGCAATCCCACCTGAAGGTTCGGCCATCACCTGCGGTGTTCATCGGCTGTTCCAGAGACTCTCGCCTGCTTACTTGGGAGCACTCATCTGCCATCTGACTGCAATCCCACCTGAAGGTTCGGCCATCACCTGCGGTGTTCATCGACTGTTCCAGAGACTCTCGCCTGCTCACTTGGGGGCGCTCATCTGTCATCTGCCTGCTAGCCTACCGGGAGGCTCCACCATCTCAGGTCGTATATACCTGTTCAGTCAAAGACTGCCCCGGCTCCTTGCTTGCCTGTTTATCCAGAGACTGCCCCGGTCACTTGCTGTGACTTCCTGCCTGTCTAACCAGAGACTGCCCCGGTCACTTGCTGTGACTTCCTGCCTGCCTAACCAGAGACTGCCCCGGTCACTTGCCGTGACCACCTGCCTGTCTATCCAGAGACTGCCCCGGTCACTTGCCGTGACTACCCGCCTGTCTACCCAGAGACTGCCCCGGTCACTTGCCGTGACTACCCGCCTGTCTAACCAGAGACTGCCCCGGTCACTTGCCGTGACTACCCGCCTGTCTATCCAAAGACTGCCCCCGTCACTTGCAGTGACTTCATATCCGTCTCCCCGGGCGCCACCCGCTCCTTTACAAGGAAAGCCTCCTTGTATAATAAAGCTCAGAGGTTCCGCCTCCCAGACCCGTTACAACCAGTACATGTGCATCCAGATCTGCTCTTCTGTGCAGTGCTACTCACAAAATTCACCATTTTGCAAAGTGGTCTTCATACCTGTTTGCTACACCTGGAGCTAATGCACCAAACTGACAGGCAGCAATGAGCCACAATTCATGGGACCGCGAGCCACATGGGGCTTCCGAGCTACAGGTTGGGGATGTCTGATCTACATCAAACTCTAATAAATAGAGGGAGAAAATGAAAAACTGTTACTAAGTAGCTGGCCAACCTTGATATTTATTAAAAAAAATTCTACATTTGGGGAAGAGTTTCCTTGTCATCAAATATAATGATGAAACTTTTCACATGGAAACAAACAAAGGGATTTACCCCACTAACAAAGTACATTTTCATAACAGTAATAGATCTTAGAATAAAAGTAGCGCATAATCAACAATAGGGCATAGTGGAATAATATAATATGTAAGAGCAGTAAAAAACATATGGCCCAATGACCTAATATAAATATGTAATAACAAAGGGTAAAGAACCATGAATTAATAAATAATACAGATAATAAAGTATGATGCCAACAAAAGTGCCCCTAACACAGTATGATACCCCCACTGTTGTGAATGTGTTAGAAATGAATTCTGAGCAGAAGCTCCCTCTGGTGGTTACAAACAGTACTGAACCATTCAATGAGGATTGGCAGTCAGGAGTTACAGACTGGTCTTATATAAGGGAGGTTCCCTCCCATCATGGTTGCCGGTGATCAATTGTTCTTGTCTCAACTGTGGTTCCTGGTTCACTTGGAAGCTTGCTGAGTCTTGCCTCTTCTCCTGCTCTCAGATAAGATATTTTCTGTTTTTTGTTTTTGTGCTTACCATTTGCATATTTCTCTGCATTTCTGTGAGGTTAGCCAGGTCTCCCCCCCCGGGGGGCTTGGGCTCCTCTCAGTTCTTCTGGAGCCACTGTTATTTGTTCATTTGCCTTTTCCAGTTTTTTCAGTGGCTGCGGCTTAGTTTTGTTACACCAGAGAACTAATTTAGGTGGTAGAGGTCGTGTGATCTCAGGTGTTTTTGCAATTAGTAGAGTTGGTATTTTTTAGGGTTTTTTGGATTGCAGTAAGTGTCCTTCCTATCCTTTTCTGTCTAGGAAGATTGGGCCCCAACGTTTGCTCATACTATTTTCTGTCTGTGTCTGTATTTCCTCTTGTCTAACCGCCATTACATGTTTGAGGGCTTCCTATGTTCTTTGGGGATCTGCTCCGGGGCAGATAGCTTTCCTCTTTCTATCTTTAGGTGTAGTTAACCTCTCAGGCTGTGACGAGGCATCTAGGACCAACGTAGGAACGCTCCACGGCTGCCTTTAGTTGTGGTGGTTAGTCAGGGTACTGCAATCCAGTAGATTCCAACCTCTCTGGTGTATTGCCGTTTTTGCCTGCTCTCCTCAGCTACCAAATCATAACAGTATCACCGGCCAAACTGAAAATTATATGGTATTTTCTCTGTTTGTTGCATTTTTTCCCTCTTTTTCTCTGGGTGCTGAGGAGGATTTTTTTTTCTTCTCAATGGAGTTTGCACAGTTGTCTGGCCGTGTGGATCAGCTTGCCACTGAAGTTCGGAGTATTGCTACCTATCTTGCAGGGTTGCCGGTTGTGGAACCTAGGATCCCATGCCAGATTTATTTTTGGGGGATCAAGCTAAATTTCTGAATTTCAAAAATAACTGTAAGTTGTTTTTTGCCTTAAAACCTAAGTCCTCAGGGAACGCTGCACAGCAGGTTCAAATTGTCATCTCTCCCTGCGCGGCGATCCTCAGGATTGGGCTTTTTCCCTGACACCTGGGGACCCTGTTTTGAGTAATGTTGATGCATTTTTTCTGGCTCTGGGGTTATTGTACGATGAACCTAATGTCACTGATCAAGCTGAAAAAAACCTTGTTGGCATTAAATCAGGGGCTTGAGGACGCTGAGTTGTACTGTCAGAAATTCCGAAAGTGGGCAGTCCTGACCAAATGGAATGATGATGCTTTGGCAGCCCTTTTTCGGAAGGGTCTGTCAGAGAAAGTAAAAGATGTTATGGTGGGTTTCCCTGCTCCCTCTGGTCTCAATGATTCTATGTCATTAGAGATTCAAATTGACAGACGTTTGCGTGAGCGTAGAGGTATGCGTGGAATGGTGTTACCTTGTGAGCCTGCTTCTGAACCCATGCAGTGTGATAGAGTGGCTTCTGGGGCACAGCGTCATGAGTTTCGAAAACGCAATGGGTTATGTTTCTACTGTGGTGACGCCTCTCATGCTATTTCAGTCTGCCCTAAGCGGGGAAGACGTTTTGCACGCTCAGTTGTCTTGGGTAGTGTTCAGACTAAATTTCTGTTGACTGTTACCCTGATTTGCTCCCTGTCCACATTTTCTTCTCAGGCTTTTGTTGATTCGGGAGCAGCTGTTAACCTGATGGATTTTGATTTTGCTAAACGTTGTGGGTTTCCCTTGATACCCCTACGGAAGTCTATTCCCCTACTGGGGATTGATTCTACCCCTTTGGCTGAGAATAAACCCCAGTTCTCTACTCAGGTGATAATGAGGGTTGAACCTGGTCATCAGGAGAGTTTCAAATTTTTGGTGCTGTATAATCTGCATGACATTATTGTACTAGGTTTCCCTTGGTTACAGTCTCATAATCCTGTTTTGGATTGGAAATCTGTGTCTGTAACCAGTTGGGGCTGCCAATGTGTTAATGCCAATACTCCTGTTTTTTCTGCCTCTCCCCAGGCTCAGGATGTTCCTGACTTTTTGACTGATTTTTCTGATGTGTTTAGCGAAAGTAAATCTGCATCCTTGCCCCCCCATAGGAGCTATGACTGCGCTATTGAATTAGTGCCTGGTAGTAAATTCCCTAAAGGTCGCCTTTTTAACTTGTCTGTACCTGAACATGATGCTATGCGGTCTTATATCAAGGAGTCATTGGAGAAGGGTCATATCAGACAATCCTCTTCACCCTTGGGTGCCGGTTTTTTCTTTGTGGCCAAAAAGGATGGTTCATTAAGGCCGTGTATTGATTATCGTCTCTTGAACAATATCACTGTGAAATATCAATATCCGTTACCCTTGATTTCTGACATGTTTTCCAGGGTGAAAAGTGCTAATTGGTTTACCAAGCTTGACCTCAGGGGGGCGTATAACCTTATTCGCATTAAGCACGGGGATGAATGGAAGACGGCGTTTAATACCCCAGAGGGGCATTTTGAGTACCTAGTGATGCCCTTTGGGCTCACTAATGCTCCTTCCGTCTTCCAGTCCTTCATGAATGACCTTTCAGGGATTTTGTGGATAAATTTTCTGATTGTTTATTTGGATGATATCTTGATTTTTTCCAATGACTGGGACTCTCATGTGAAACATGTTCGGACTGTCTTCCAGATTTTGAGAGAGAATGCTCTGTATGTGAAGGGATCAAAGTGTCTTTTTGGCGTACAGAGGATCTCATTTCTGGGATTCATTTTGTCTCCATCTGTTATTGAAATGGACCTGGTCAAGGTTCAGGCCATCTGTGATTGGGTCCAACCTACTTCATTAAAGGCACTTCAGAGATTCTTGGGTTTTGCCAATTTTTATCATAAATTTATTGGTAATTTCTCTGTTATTGTTAAACCATTGACTGATTTGACCAAAAAGGGTTCTGATGTGGTGAATTGGCCTCTTGAGGCAGTCTCTGCATTTCAGGAACTTAAGCAGAGATTCACTTCTGCTCCTGTTCTACGGCAGCCTGATGTTTCTCTGCCATTTCAGGTGGAGGTTGATGCCTCTGAAATTGGGGCAGGTGCCGTTCTGTCCCAAAGAGATCCTGAGACCTCTAAAAGTAACCCTTGTGTCTTTTTCTCTCGAAAATTTTCTCCAACTGAACGTAATTATGACGTGGGTAATCGGGAGTTATTGGCCATGAAGTGGGCTTTTGAAGAGTGGAGACATTGGCTGGAGGGAGCCAAACATCAGGTGGTGGTCCTCACGGACCATAAGAATCTGGTTTATCTGGAATCAGCCAAGCGACTTAATCCTAGACAGGCCAGGTGGGCCTTGTTTTTCACACGTTTTAATTTTGTGGTTTCCTTTCTTCCTGGCACTAAGTATGTTAAGGCGGATGCCCTCTCGAGGAGTTTCCTTGCTGACTCTCCTGAGTTATCTGATCCTGCTGTTATTTTGAAAGAGGGTGTAGTTCTTTCCGCCATCTCGCCCAATTTGAGACTGGCTCTGGAAGGGTGTCAGGAGGATAAACCCAAGCGCTGCCCTATTGGGGAATTGTTTGTCCCAGACCGGTGGAAAAAGAGTGTGATGTCTGAGATTCATTGTTCCGCGTTGGCCGGTCATCCCGGAATTTTTGGTACCAGAGACTTGGTGAGTCGGTCCTTTTGGTGGCCTACTTTGTCTCGTGACGTCAGGGAATTTGTGCAGTCCTGCGGGACTTGCTCTCGCTCCAAGCCTTGCTCCCGCTCTAGTGGTTTGTTGATGCCATTGCCTGTGCCCAAGAGACCATGGACCCATGTCTCTATGGATTTTATTACTGACCTGTTAGGTCTGCGGAACGCACCAAATATATAAAGTGGAGAGGTGCGTTTGCAGCCCGGGGTCCACCGTGCAAGCAAAGCCTGCTGCTAGTAAGATGACGAAAGTAGCGAACTCTGTTATCCCGCAGAGTCGCTAAAATAAACGCCGTAGCGCGTTGTGGTAGTAAGTGCAGACTCTGTTAATTCACAGAGCCGCTAACGGATGCCACAGTGCTATATGGCGATATGTGCGAACTCACTTAGCTTCAGTGAGCCGCAAAGTAAAACGCTAGGGCGCTGTCTAGCGTCGAGAGCGAACCCTGTTACGTCACAGAGCCGCTGAGAACAAACACCTGTCCTGTCAGGCTCTCAGGCACACGGTTAATTGCTAAGCGAGCATAATACGTGGTCATGCGCTAATGTCCTCGCGGGAGTCACCCGCAATCTATGGCGTCTGAACGCCAGACCCTGAATACGGCAATCAAACTCCTCACCGGTTATGCCGGTAATCTAGGGCATCTAGGACACCGACCCTGACCAGCTAGCACACTAAACTCCTCACCGATTAAGTCGGTATTCTAGTGGCTTATTTCAGCCGGGTCCCTAACCACACACCCCATGACCACACTGGCGCATAGCATACAATGGTTGATATTAGCGCATGGCGGCCCAGCCATGCTACCCTTTTATAGCAACAGCCACAGGACCTTCCAGGAACAAGGACCAATGAGAACCTGTTCAGAAGACTAGTAGTAACAGGGCCTTCCTGGCGGGCCAATAGGAGCCGCTGCAGTACCTGAGCATGTGACCCCTGATCTCCAATGAGAGATCTCACTCTGGGCACGCTCAGAAGGGAAAATGCAGGACTTTATCCCAAAGACTTCTGCTCCAGAACTGGCTACAATAGCAGATCCAGGAAAGGCAGCAGCAAGTCACTGCCCAGTAGTGGAGTGGGCAAGACGCTTGGAACGACGTCTCTGCTGAGCAGGCTCCACTGCGGCCGGAGATGAATGGGAGACCGCAGCGGCACTGGTTCGAGACTCCCCTTGTGCAGGAGCGGGAACTCGAACCCTAACATTACCCCCCCTCCTAGGGCCCCCCCTTCTCTGGGCCTCGCTGCGTTCAAAGGCAGCGATGAGCTGCGGAGCGTGAACATGCTCGGCAGGCTCCCAAGACCTATCCTCAGGCCCATAGCCCCTCCAGTCCACCAAATAAAACTTTTTGCCCCGTACCACCTTACACCCCACGATGGCGTTCACCTCATGGTCATCCGCAGATGAACCCGATGTCCCGGCAGATGACTCAGAAAACCGGGACATGAGCACGGGTTTCAGGAGGGACACGTGAAAGGTGTCGGAGATACCCAGGCGTGGTGGAAGAGCTAAACGGTATACCACAGGGTTAACCTGCTCGAGGACCTTGAAAGGACCCAGGTAGCGGGGTGCCAACTTAGTGGACTCAACTCGCAGCCTGATGTTACGGGCGGAGAGCCACACCAAATCCCCAGGAGCAAATGTAGGAGCGGGGCGCCGATGGGCATCGGCCGAAGACCTCATCCTCTCTTTGGAGGCCTGAATGGCATCCTGCGTGCGGTCCCAAATGTCCCGTGCCTCCACAGCCCAGTCTGCCACCCTGGAATCGGCGGAAGACACGGGCATAGGCACTGGTACCCGCGGATGCTGACCGTAGTTCAGGAGGAATGGGGTCTGTCCGGTGGAATCAGCCACAGCATTGTTTAATGCAAACTCAGCCCATGGTAGCAAGGATGCCCAGTCATCCTGCCTGGCTGAGACAAAATGTCGTAGATAGGTGACCAAGGTCTGGTTGGCCCTCTCTACCAACCCATTCGTCTCAGGATGGTACGCTGAAGAGAGATTTAACTCAATACTGAGTAGACGACAAAGCTCTCTCCAGAACCGAGACGCAAACTGGGGACCTCGGTCCATGACAATCTTGTCCGGCATGCCGTGTAAACGGAAGATGTGCCTAACAAACAATGCTGCCAGAGCCCGTGCAGAAGGTAACCGTGGTAGTGGCACCAGATGCACCATTTTAGAGAAATGGTCGGTGATTACCCAAATGATGGTGCAACCCCGAGACTTGGGCAAGCCCACCACAAAGTCCATCCCAACCATCTCCCAGGGCCTGTCTGCCACCGGCAAAGGGTAAAGTAACCCAGCTGGCCGTTGTCGTGGAGACTTATTTTTGGCGCAGGAGACACACGCTCGAACATAGTCCCCAACATCACGGACCATATGCGGCCACCAATATGTCCTCGCCAGCAATTCAGATGTCCTCTTTGCCCCAAAGTGTCCACCCACCCTGGACGAATGTGCCCAAGAGAGTACCTCCGGTCGCAAATTAGTAGGCACAAAAGTCTTGCCCGGGGGCACAGACTCTAGCGAAACCGGGGCCACTGTTCTCAGGCTCTCTGTGGGGACGATAAGCCGAGGCTCCTCCACCTCCTCCTCCGAGGACACCACAGAGCGGAGAGAGCGTCGGCACGAATGTTCTTCTCTCCCGAGAGGAAATGCAGTGTGAAATGAAACCGGGAGAAGAACAAGGACCATCTGGCTTGGCGAGAATTAAGCCGCTGGGCTGTCTGAAGATATACCAGGTTTTTGTGATCCGTGAAGACTTGGAAGGGAAAGCGAGCTCCCTCCAACAGATGTCTCCACTCCGAGAAGGCCAACTTCATTGCTAGCAACTCCCTGTCCCCGATGGAATAATTCCTCTCTGCTGGTGTGAAGGTCTTGGAGAAAAAGAAGCATGGATGCTTCCGACCTTGAGCATCCTTTTGGAAGAGGACTGCTCCAGCACCAACGGACGAGGCATCCACCTCCAATATAAATGGCTTATCAACATCGGGGCGATGTAGGATGGGAGCTCTAGCGAAATGAGACTTAATAGACGTGAAGGCCTTGGAGACCTCTTCAGACCACAATTTGGGATTAGCTCCCTTTTTGGTAAGGGCAACCACGGGAGCTACCAAAGTTGAGAAGTGGGGAATGAACTGACGGTAGTAATTAATGAACCCCATAAAGCGCTGCACCGCCTTTAGAGAGTGGGGTTCTTGCCAGTCCATCACCGCCTGTAGTTTGGCAGGATCCATAGCCAATCCCTGGGCGGAGATGATATAGCCCAGGAAAGGTAAGGACTCCTGCTCAAACACACATTTCTCCAACTTTGCGTAAAGGGAATTTGCCCGTAGGAGGTCGAAGACCCTGCCAACATCCCTCCGGTGGGAGTCAATATCTGGAGAGAAGATGAGTATATCATCCAGATAGACTACGACCGAGGTGGAGAGCATATCCCGGAAGATGTCATTGACAAAGTCTTGGAAAACGGCTGGAGCATTACAGAGCCCAAAGGGCATCACCAGATATTCGTAATGCCCATCCCTGGTATTAAAAGCCGTCTTCCATTCGTCCCCCTCACGGATGCGAATCAGGTTATAAGCACCGCGCAGATCTAGTTTAGTGAATACCCTTGCTCCCCGAAGCCTATCAAATAGCTCAGAGATCAGGGGCAACGGGTACTTGTTTTTAACGGTGATGGCGTTAAGACCCCTGTAATCAATACACGGACGCAATTCTCCGTTTTTCTTCTGCACGAAGAAAAACCCCGCCCCTGCCGGTGACACCGACTTCCTAATAAACCCTCTTGCCAGGTTCTCCTGAATATATTGCGACATGGCCTCTGTTCTCAGGAAGAGAGAGGGGATAGACCCTTCCCCGAGGAGGTTCTGCGCCAGGCAAGAGGTCGATAGGACAGTCATAGGGGCGATGAGGCGGAAGAGTCTCCGCAGCCTTCTTGGAGAACACGTCTGCATATGACCAGTAGTGCTTGGGAAGTGGAGTAAGATCTGCGGGTAACTCAGTAATGGTAACCTGAACGCAACTTTTGACACATCTGCCTGTACATGCATCACTCCAACCCAGTATCCTACCCGAAGTCCACTCTATATGTGGGGAGTGGAAACGGAGCCAAGGTATACCTAGTAGGATCTCGTCTATTCCCTCGGGAAGGACGAGTAGGGAAATAAATTCCTGATGGGAAGGAGATACAGACAATGCAAGTGGGACAGTCTGGTGTGTAATTTGTGAGGGCAATGACGACCCATTCACTACCCGAACAGTCACTGATTTGTCAAGCGCCACCAGAGGTATTGCATGACGGTGAGCAAAGCTAGAGGACATGAAATTCCCCTCTGCTCCTGAGTCCACGCAAAGGTCGGCGGTGAGAATGGAAGTACCAACAGTGATTGTCTCTTTAAATGTTATCTTGGAGGAAAATGCCGCTGTCTCTAGTGAACCTCCTCCCAGGGCCACTAGACGCGATCGCTTCCCCGATCACTGTGGACATCTGTTGGCATAGTGTCCTGTCTGCTTGCAATGGTTACAGACCACAGATACTCGGACGGACCGAGACTTAGGTCCTGCATGAGGAACTTCTGTGGCCTTTTGAGGTTCGGACGCCAGATCGGGGAATTCGAGAGGTTTGGCAAAGGTAGGAGCCAACCGAAACCTCTGCCTACACTGGGCCCGCTCCAACCTCCGCTCGTGAAAACGGAGGTCAATGGGGTAGATATGGAGATAAGCTTCTCCAGTGTGGCGGGAATCTCCCTGGTAGCCAAAGCGTCTTTAACATGGTCAGCCAGTCCCCGCCAGTAGATAGGAATAAGAACTTTATCAGACCAATCTAGCTCAGCAGCAAGTCCGAAACTGGACGGAAAACTGACTGACCAAAGACGAACCCTGTGTCAATGCCAGCAGTTGTAGCGCCGTATCGTGGGTGACCTGGGGTCCTAAAAAGACCTTTTTAAGAGCCTCCAAGAAACGAGGAGCACTCTGCACCACACGATCATCGCGCTCCCACAGCGGCGTTGCCCACTCCAATGCTCTGCCCGAGAGTAGAGAAAGTACAAAACCCACTTGTGCCCGATCCGTGGGAAAACGTGCAGCCAGAAGCTCGAGATGTATAGAGCACTGACTCACGAATCCCCGACATTGCTTGCTATCACCGGCAAACTTGTCAGGAAGCGGGAGGTGGGATAATGTAGGGGCAGAGGTGGCAGAGGACAAACTGGCTGCAGCCACGCTAGCAGCCTGAACAGCGACTGCGGTAACATCCACAGCTGAGGTTGTGCTCTCAACAGCCTCCAACCTACCCTTCAGCTGCTGGATGTACTGCAATAGACGCTGTTCGTCCGCCATTTTACTAGCCAGACCCTGGCGCTAATATTATGTTAGGGTCTGCGGAACGCACCAAATATATAAAGTGGAGAGGTGCGTTTGCAGCCCGGGGTCCACCGTGCAAGCAAAGCCTGCTGCTAGTAAGATGACGAAAGTAGCGAACTCTGTTATCCCGCAGAGTCGCTAAAATAAACGCCGTAGCGCGTTGTGGTAGTAAGTGCAGACTCTGTTAATTCACAGAGCCGCTAACGGGATGCCACAGTGCTATATGGCGATATGTGCGAACTCACTTAGCTTCAGTGAGCCGCAAAGTAAAACGCTAGGGCGCTGTCTAGCGTCGAGAGCGAACCCTGTTACGTCACAGAGCCGCTGAGAACAAACACCGTGTCCTGTCAGGCTCTCAGGCACATGGTTAATTGCTAAGCGAGCATAATACGTGGTCATGCGCTAATGTCCTCGCGGGAGTCACCCGCAATCTATGGCGTCTGAACGCCAGACCCTGAATACGGCAATCAAACTCCTCACCGGTTATGCCGGTAATCTAGGGCATCTAGGACACCGACCCTGACCAGCTAGCACACTAAACTCCTCACCGATTAAGTCGGTATTCTAGTGGCTTATTTCAGCCGGGTCCCTAACCACACACACGCATGACCACACTGGCGCATAGCATACAATGGTTGATATTAGCGCATGGCGGCCCAGCCATGCTACCCTTTTATAGCAACAGCCACAGGACCTTCCAGGAACAAGGACCAATGAGAACCTGTTCAGAAGACTAGTAGTAACAGGGCCTTCCTGGCGGGCCAATAGGAGCCGCTGCAGTACCTGAGCATGTGACCCCTGATCTCCAATGAGAGATCTCACTCTGGGCACGCTCAGAAGGGAAAATGCAGGACTTTATCCCAAAGACTTCTGCTCCAGAACTGGCTACAATAGCAGATCCAGGAAAGGCAGCAGCAAGTCACTGCCCAGTAGTGGAGTGGGCAAGACGCTTGGAACGACGTCTCTGCTGAGCAGGCTCCACTGCGGCCGGAGATGAATGGGAGACCGCAGCGGCACTGGTTCGAGACTCCCCTTGTGCAGGAGCGGGAACTCGAACCCTAACACTGACCTCCCTGTTTCTCAGAGAATGACCGTTATCTGGGTGATTTGTGATAGGTTTTCCAAAATGATACATCTTGTGCCATTACCTAAGTTGCCTTCCTCCTCCGAATTGGTGCCTTTGTTCCTTCAGCACGTGGTTCGGTTACACGGCATTCCTGAGAACATTGTGTCTGACAGAGGAGTCCAGTTTGTTTCCAGATTTTGGAGGACTTTTTGCTCTAAACTTGGTGTTCAATTGTCTTTCTCCTCGGCTTTTCATCCTCAGACCAATGGACAAACTGAGAGAACAAACCAGACATTGGAGACTTATCTGAGATGCTTTGTGTCTGCTGATCAAGATGACTGGGTCTCTTTTTTGCCTTTGGCTGAGTTTACTCTTAATAATAGGGCTAGCTCTGCCACTTTGATGTCTCCATTTTTCTGCAATTTTGGGTTTCACCCTCGATTTTCTTCGGGACAGACGGAGGCTTCTGTCTGTCCAGGTGTTGACTCTGTTGTTGAGCGTATGCAGCAGATTTGGGACCAGGTAGTGGAGAGGTTGACCCTCTCTCAGGAGAGGGCCCAGTGGTTTGCTAACCAGCATAGGACTGATGGTCCTCGGTTTGAAGTGGGGGACTTGGTCTGGTTGTCCTCAAGAAATATCCCTATGAGAGTTGCATCTCCTAAGTTTAAGCCTAGGTTCATTGGACCTTATAAGATCATGGAGATTCTTTATCCTGTTTCCTTTCGTTTACTGCTTCCAGGGACATTTAAGATCCATAACGTGTTCCACAAGTCCTTATTGAAGAGGTTTGTTGAGCCAGTGGTTCCTATGGCTGCGCATCCTGACCCTGTTTTGGTTGAGGGCAATCTGGAGTATGTGGTTGAGAAAATATTGGATTCTCATTTTTCTAGACGGAAACTCCAGTATTTGGTTAAGTGGAAAGGTTATGGTAAGGAGGACAATTCTTGGGTGTTTGCTTCGGACATCCATGCTAGGAGACTGATCTGTGCATATCACAGAGCTCATCCTGACCGACATGGTTGCACAAATGAGGGTTCGGTGACCCCTCCTCAAGGGGGGGGTACTGTTGTGAATGTTTTAGAAATGAATTCTGAGCAGAAGCTCCCTCTGGTGGTTACAAACAGTACTGAACCATTCAATGAGGATTGGCAATCAGGAATCACAGACTGGCTGGATATAAAGGAGGTTCCCTCCCATCATGGTTGCTGGTGATCAATTGTTCTTGTCTCAATGTTGTTTCCTGGTTCTCTTGGAAGCTTGCTGAGTCTTGCCTCTTCTCCTGCTCTCAGATAAGATATTTTCTGTTTTTTGTTTTTGTACTTACCATTTGCATATTTCTCTGCATTTCTGTGAGGTTAGCCAGGTTTCCCTCCCCGGGGGCTTGGGCTCCTCTCATTTCCTCTGGAGCCACTGTTAGTAACATAGTTATTAAGGTTGAAGGAATACTTTAAGTCCATCTAGTTCAACCCATATCCTATCCTAACCTGCTCTAACATGTTGATCCAGAGGAAGGCAAAAAAAACCCAAGTGGCAAACAGTAAGCTTCACATTGGGGAAAAAAATTCCTTCCCGACTCCACATACGGCAATTAGACTAGCTCCCTGGATCAACACTGTATCTAGGAAACTAGTGAATATAGCCTGTAATATTATACTTTTCAAGAAAGGCATCCAGTCCCTCTTAAATTTTAGTAAGGAATCACTCATTACAACATTAGACGGCAGAGAGTTCCTTAAGGTACTGCCACACTAAACAATCCCGCTAGCGATCACGATAACGACGCATACTAATGTGATCGCTAGCGGGATTGTTTCTATATCGCTAAGTGCGGCCACATTTAGCGATATAGTTAACGACGCTATCGCCGTTAGCGATCTTCTTAACGACTTTAGCGGTACAAAAGTACCGCTAAATCGCTAAGAAAAGGTGCCACACTAGCGATATATACTTACCCAGCGGGAGCGCCGACGAGAAAATAGGGTCCGGAACGATTCCAGCGACGAGCGAGATCACAGCAGGAAGCTCGTCGCTGGCAGCTGCCGCACTGAACAACATCGCTAACGGGATCGCTAAATAGTGACGTTTTTTAGCGATCCCGTTAGCGATATTGTTCAGTGTGGCATACCCTTTAGTCTCGCTGCTCTTACAGTAAAGAATCTGCATCTGTGATTATGGCTAAACCTTCTTTCCTCCAGACGTAGAGGATGCCCCCTCGTCCCGTCACAGGTCTAAGAGTAAAATGATCACTAGAAAGGTCCCTGCACTGTCCCCTCATTTGCCTTTTCCAGTTTTTTCAGTGGCTGCGGCTTAGTTTTGTTACACCAGAGAACTAATTTATGTGGTAGAGGTCGTGTGATCTCAGGTGTCTTTGCAATTAGTAGCGTTGGATTTTTTATAGGGTTTTTTTTGGATTGCAGTAAGTATCCTTCCTATCCTTTTCTGTCTAGGCAGATTGGGCCCCAACGTTTGATCATACTATTTTCTGTCTGTGTCTGTATTTCCTCTTGTCTAACCGCCATTACATGTTTGGGGGCTTCCTATATTCTTTGGGATCTGCTCCGGGGCAGATAGCTTTCCTCTTTCTATCTTTAGGTGTAGTTAACCTCTAAGGCTGTGACGAGGCGTCTAGGCCAACGTAGGAACGCTCCACGGCTGCCTTTAGTTGTGGTGGTTAGTCAGGGTACTGCAATCCAGTAGATTCCAACCTCTCTGGTGTATTGCCGTTTTTGCCTGCTCTCCTCAGCTACCAATCATAACACAGCACCATATAGGTCATTATTCCACAGCGCTGAGCAGTGTAGTTATGAATCCCCTCTTTTATCTACATAGAGTTTAACAGGCAGCTATAGTCTGAGCCTTCACTGAGCATAAGTGGAGAAAGAACAGATTTCTCTGGAAAGCTGTTTCACAAAGTTGATTATATTCATTATATATGGATGTATACAAATATGTTGAAATGATAGAGACAATTTAACAGTTCGTTGGCTCCAAGTGAGGCGACTAGAGGTAACTTTCACTGTGAATAAAAGCGAGAGTCCCGCCGTACGATAATTTCAGAATTGATGTCCAGGAAATCGAACAGCTCAAGTATCAAGATCGTCAATGTGACACAAACAACTTTACTATTGTCTTCAGGTGCCCTTTAAATCTATGGAAATTGTATTGCAAAAGAATATCTCAGTGAATTTACAAAAACAAAAGTTTTTTACACAAAGAAAAGTTGAGTTTGTTTCCAATAACACAGAGAAGTAACGTAATGACAACATCTAACAGTCATTAACAGATTAATCACACATATCCGGCTCCGCACCCTCACAAAGAACTCGGCTGGTAATCAACGCGCTTGTCTGACGAAGAACTCAGAATAAAGTTACACATAGAGTTCCCAGGAATAAAGGAGAAAACTGTTTAGAAGCCTCAGAATTAAGAGCAGATGGAGAACGGAGTCAGAAAAGATGTCGCCCAGGTGACGAAGGCGTGAGATCTGCGAAGAAGAGGTGAAATGATCTCCACAATGTGCAGAGTATGAACCCGTGAAGAAATATAGACACAAAGTGTTACATGGAGAAAGAGAGAGAAAATAGAAAGTTAACTCTAATGCAAACGAGATAGATAGATAGATAGATAGATAGATAGATAGATAATAGATAGATAGATAGATAGATAGATAGATAGATAGATAGATAGATAGATATTTCAAAAAAAATGGAGCAGCATAGTATACAATACTTGTGGGTGCAGATCCTCCAGCAGGAATCCAATACTTGCCAAATTATATAAGACAAAAAAATAGGCAGCACTCCTCAGAATCAATAGCAGTTGTGGACTTTAATAGACCCACATCTCAGGGCAACGTTTCGGCTTCAATTAGCCTTCCTCCAGCAGTGTCTCAGACACATATGTGGGTATTTATGGTTTCATTAGATAACAAACAATTTACAATCACTTTACAAAATTATACGTCCCAGATGTAAATCATGAATCAAATCCATATGCACATAACAGTAACAGGTGTCCCTCATAGTCAGCTCTGCTTAGTTGACAACAGTACATTTGTACATAGTTAACATGCATCAATATCTCACAAGTTCCAGTAATAGGTATTTAAGTCCATATTCATCTCAGCTGCAACTGTCACGCAGTTGTTTATAATCTCTAAGTACTTACAATGGGCAATGAGCGATGCATCTCGTGGGGGACGCCATGAACGCTTCACAGGACTAGCACAGACGCTACTGCGCATGTCCCAAGTGCATTGTCATTGGATCTCGTTCTCTCAGCCAATCCTGGCTGTTGTGTGGCATCTTTCAATGTGCGCATGCGCACTATGCATATGTCCACAGCGTTACTCCATCTTGGCTGTGGCAAGCCGTAATACCAAGAAGTATCTAATATAAAGTTCATGAGACACCGAAATTCTGAAAGAATGTTGCGGTTCACTTAGCGCTGATTATATTCATCTCTGATTAGTTAGTAGTGTAATCTTCTTAGGATAATAGGGAGCAAGGTAAAAACCTATTAGGAAAGGAGTATGTGCCAAATAAGGATTTCCAAGTGATCGTGTCACCCCGGTCTATGGGACAATTCCCTTGTAGGGGTAACTTCCCATCACCTATGATCAAAAGGGGAGGTATTCTGAACTGGTGGCCCAGATCCCTCAACCCTCATGTCATTAAGGTACAATTACTCAATCCATGGCTGTTCACTCCTATAAATAAAAACTGAATCAATGTCTCCAATGAATCCATTTATTGAAAAACTGTCAGACAACCATTGCCACCCAAATCTCGAGATCAGACATATGCTTAAAGAAAAAAAAAAAAAGAAATTTTTTGTGTGTTCTCCTCCACCGTGCATCGCTCTTCCCAGGCTGTTTATTCACCAACTGGAAATAAAGAGAATAACAATGAGACAATATATCGGCAAAAGTCAGCCTCATAAATTATACACTTGGACATGGATGTAGAATGGTACAGATCTTTACTTCAATAAATTCTTTATAAAATAGCGTTGATTTTAAAATCCACATTCATACCTAGTGGTTTCAATGTTCCCAATTCATATATCCATCTAAGTTCTCTACTTTTGAGGAGGCTAACTCTATCTCCCCCTCTCCTCTGAACCGGAACATTATCAATTAGTCTGAATTTAAGTTGCTTTTCAGTATGTTTCATTTCAGTGAAGTGCTTTGATACTGGCAAATCTAATCTTTTCTTACGTATGGTGTATTTATGTTGGCTGATTCTCGTTTTGAAGTCACAAGTGGTTTCCCCTATGTACCACAACTTACAGGGACACTCCAATAGGTATATAACATGATCTGAGTCACACGTCAGAAAGCTGTTAATTTTATATAGCTTATTCGTAGAGTGATGTCTAAACTCTGCCCCTTTAAGCATTTGACTACAGTTAATACAGTTTAAACAAGGATAACATCCCTTTCTAATCGAGCCTGTTAGTGACATTTGTATATTTTTCTTAATGGGACCAATATCCGATTTTATCAGATAGTCCCTGATATTTTTACTTCTTTTGTAGGAAAAAAGGGGAGGAAGCTTAAATCCCTCAACATTCGGGAGGCAATTTGTTAACATACCCCAATGTTTAGATATTATTTTGGAAATTTTATTACTTTCTTCTGTGAATCTGGAAACGAACGGGATCCTGGTTAGTTCCTTTTTGGGTTTTTTTGCTCTCAATAGTTCAAATCTATTTTTATGTAGAACTCTCTCTCTTGTGACCTTCAATAAATTCTTTGGATAATCTCTATCTAGGAATTTTTCACCATCTGATCCATAGTTCGATCCACTTCCTCTATCTCACTGACTACACGTCTAACCCTCAGAAGTTGGCTTAATGGTATGGAATCCACCATACACCTTGGATGTTGGCTGCTGTAGAGTAACAAATTATTTTTGTCAGTTGCCTTTACAAATAGTGATGTGTTCAGTTTGCCCGCTACTTGCTTAACCAACACATCCAAAAATTGGATTTCTACCATAGAGAAACTCATGGTGAACTTAATTGTCTCATCTATTGTATTCAAGTAACTATGAAACAATTCCAATTCATCTTTGGTACCTGTCCAGAGGAGGAAAACATCATCTATGTATCGCCACCACCCCAGCACAAGCCGGAAGTGGTGGGACACATAGATAAAGTCCTCCTCCAGGGCCCCCATCATCAAATTAGCATAAGCTGGGGCCATATTGGCCCCCATCGCGGTACCTCTTCTTTGCATGTAATATTCATCACCAAACAGGAAATAATTCTTTCTTAGAATGATATTCAGTATCGTTAGAATAAAATTCTTACCCTCTACGGAGAAGTCCTCTTCCTTATCTAACATTTTACCAACTGCTGCTGTACCTCTATCATGATCAATGGATGTATAGAGAGAGACTACATCAAAGGATACCATTAATGTATCCCCCAAAAGTTGTATCCCCTCTAGTTTATTCAAAAAATCTGTTGTATCTAATATAAACGATTTTTGTTTTTTAGCTAAAGGGTTGAGAACTCTATCTAGGAATGTTCCAAGTTTACTAGAGACTGAGTCCACTCCGGACACTATGGGACGTCCGGGTGGATCCTGCAGTGATTTGTGTACCTTTGGTATGATATATAATACCGGCGTTCTCGGATTCTCAACCAGTAAATATTCAAACAGTGATTCATCAATAATTTGGAGGCTTAATGCTTCCTTTAAACAATCTTTGATTTCTTTCATGATCTTAAATTTAGGATCTCCATCTAATTTTATATAAACCATCTCATCACTTAATTGACGAAATACTTCTTTCAAATATTTATCTTTGTCCATGACGACCACTGCACCCCCCTTATCGGCGGGTTTCACAATAACCTCGCCGCTAAGGGTTAATTCACGTAGTGCTGCAAATTCTGCTTTAGTTATATTAGGGTGTCTATAACTTGAAACTATACTGTTTCCCTTCAAAATTTCAACATCCCTTTTAACAGCTTTTATAAAGGCATCTATAACAGCCGAATTATTTGTAGGAATAAAATTACTCTTTTTCTTTAAATTCACATCCTTAAGGTTAAATTCACTACTCCTTTTTTCTTTAGAGGGCATCATATTAGATGACCATTCTTTAATCTTAATCATCCTGAAAAACTTCTCTAGGTCTATCTGTAAGTCAAACCAGTTTGTATGACTACAAGGACTAAAATTAAGGCCTTTACTCAACACAGCTATTTGATTATCTGTCAATACCTTATTAGATATGTTGATAACCAGCTCTACTCCTTTTTCCTGAGAGCAGCCTGTCTCAAAGGTTGTGACCGGTTCTTTTCTATTTTGCCTTTTCTGTTCTCGGTGGTGGTGTTTCCCTCCTCTCCTTTTGCTTTTGTATCTAAATCTGTAGGGAAGGTATTCATTAGTGACAATAATACAATTATCCCCAATTGTTTTAGACATTTCCACACCTCCTTTTTTCCTCCAAGTTGTTTTAAGTTGATCCCTCTGCCAATTATAAACATGACCAGAATCATAGTCCTCCATATCTCTACACCATTTTCTCCTTTTAGTTTCCTCCAGTTCAATCTTCTGTTTTTCAACATCTTTAGCTACTTTTTCTTTTAATACAGTCCATTCTTCAGATTTTAGTACTTCTTGTAGTTTCTGCTCCAATATTGCAGTACTATCTAATAATTTTTTGATATCTAGTTGTAAATACTCAATATTAAGCAACATTATATCCATAGCATATTTGTTAGATATCATAGTAAACTGAGTACAAAAAGAAGAATTCCCTGAGAAAAGATTGGGACGTATATTGGATCTCAATCCTCTTGGTATTTTTTTCTCCTTATGATAATGTCCCAACGTAGTGAGGTGCAACTGTAAACTCATGAGACGTTTTCTATCATTCTCATACTTGCGTTTCATTTCGGTGTTAGATGGTGTCCTCAAGAATGTAGCATCCCCTTCCATACCTCCAAGTATCCTTTCCTCATCCTCCATGGTATAATTAAATACTCCCGGCTCCATGACCACTTGGTCCTCCGTCCGTAGGGGTATATATTCAGTAAATTTCTTGTTACCGCAACATAAAAAGATCAATAGAAGTGGAAATAACATGTCCATGCAATTAATCTCCCGGATATAAATATTTCAAAAAAAGTCCACAACTGCTATTGATTCTGAGGAGTGCTGCCTATTTTTTTGTCTTATATAATTTGGCAAGTATTGGATTCCTGCTGGAGGATCTGCACCCACAAGTATTGTATACTATGCTGCTCCATTTTTGTTTTAAATATTTATATCCGGGAGATTAATTGCATGGACATGTCAGGGAATTCTTCTTTTTGTACTCAGTTTACTATGATATCTAACAAATATGCTATGGATATAATGTTGCTTAATATTGAGTATTTACAACTAGATATCAAAAAATTATTAGATAGTACTGCAATATTGGAGCAGAAACTACAAGAAGTACTAAAATCTGAAGAATGGACTGTATTAAAAGAAAAAGTAGCTAAAGATGTTGAAAAACAGAAGATTGAACTGGAGGAAACTAAAAGGAGAAAATGGTGTAGAGATATGGAGGACTATGATTCTGGTCATGTTTATAATTGGCAGAGGGATCAACTTAAAACAACTTGGAGGAAAAAAGGAGGTGTGGAAATGTCTAAAACAATTGGGGATAATTGTATTATTGTCACTAATGAATACCTTCCCTACAGATTTAGATACAAAAGCAAAAGGAGAGGAGGGAAACACCACCACCGAGAACAGAAAAGGCAAAATAGAAAAGAACCGGTCACAACCTTTGAGACAGGCTGCTCTCAGGAAAAAGGAGTAGAGCTGGTTATCAACATATCTAATAAGGTATTGACAGATAATCAAATAGCTGTGTTGAGTAAAGGCCTTAATTTTAGTCCTTGTAGTCATACAAACTGGTTTGACTTACAGATAGACCTAGAGAAGTTTTTCAGGATGATTAAGATTAAAGAATGGTCATCTAATATGATGCCCTCTAAAGAAAAAAGGAGTAGTGAATTTAACCTTAAGGATGTGAATTTAAAGAAAAAGAGTAATTTTATTCCTACAAATAATTGGCTGTTATAGATGCCTTTATAAAAGCTGTTAAAAGGGATGTTGAAATTTTGAAGGGAAACAGTATAGTTTCAAGTTATAGACACCCTAATATAACTAAAGCAGAATTTGCAGCACTACGTGAATTAACCCTTAGCGGCGAGGTTATTGTGAAACCCGCCGATAAGGGGGGTGCAGTGGTCGTCATGGACAAAGATAAATATTTGAAAGAAGTATTTCGTCAATTAAGTGATGAGATGGTTTATATAAAATTAGATGGAGATCCTAAATTTAAGATCATGAAAGAAATCAAAGATTGTTTAAAGGAAACATTAAGCCTCCAAATTATTGATGAATCACTGTTTGAATATTTACTGGTTGAGAATCCGAGAACGCCGGTATTATATATCATACCAAAGGTACACAAATCACTGCAGGATCCACCCGGACGTCCCATAGTGTCCGGAGTGGACTCAGTCTCTAGTAAACTTGGAACATTCCTAGATAGAGTTCTCAACTCTTTAGCTAAAAAACAAAAATCGTTTATATTAGATACAACAGATTTTTTGAATAAACTAGAGGGGATACAACTTTTGGGGGATACATTAATGGTATCCTTTGATGTAGTCTCTCTCTATACATCCATTGATCATGATAGAGGTACAGCAGCAGTTGGTAAAATGTTAGATAAGGAAGAGGACTTCTCCGTAGAGGGTAAGAATTTTATTCTAACGATACTGAATATCATTCTAAGAAAGAATTATTTCCTGTTTGGTGATGAATATTACATGCAAAGAAGAGGTACCGCGATGGGGGCCAATATGGCCCCAGCTTATGCTAATTTGATGATGGGGGCCCTGGAGGAGGACTTTATCTATGTGTCCCACCACTTCCGGCTTGTGCTGGGGTGGTGGCGATACATAGATGATGTTTTCCTCCTCTGGACAGGTACCAAAGATGAATTGGAATTGTTTCATAGTTACTTGAATACAATAGATGAGACAATTAAGTTCACCATGAGTTTCTCTATGGTAGAAATCCAATTTTTGGATGTGTTGGTTAAGCAAGTAGCGGGCAAACTGAACACATCACTATTTGTAAAGGCAACTGACAAAAATAATTTGTTACTCTACAGCAGCCAACATCCAAGGTGTATGGTGGATTCCATACCATTAAGCCAACTTCTGAGGGTTAGACGTGTAGTCAGTGAGATAGAGGAAGTGGATCGAACTATGGATCAGATGGTGAAAAAATTCCTAGATAGAGATTATCCAAAGAATTTATTGAAGGTCACAAGAGAGAGAGTTTCTACATAAAAATAGATTTGAACTATTGAGAGCAAAAAAAACCAAAAAGGAACTAACCAGGATCCCGTTCGTTTCCAGATTCACAGAAGAAAGTAATAAAATTTCCAAAATAATATCTAAACATTGGGGTATGTTAACAAATTGCCTCCCGAATGTTGAGGGATTTAAGCTTCCTCCCCTTTTTTCCTACAAAAGAAGTAAAAATATCAGGGACTATCTGATAAAATCGGATATTGGTCCCATTAAGAAAAATATACAAATGTCACTAACAGGCTCGATTAGAAAGGGATGTTATCCTTGTTTAAACTGTATTAACTGTAGTCAAATGCTTAAAGGGGCAGAGTTTAGACATCACTCTACGAATAAGCTATATAAAATTAACAGCTTTCTGACGTGTGACTCAGATCATGTTATATACCTATTGGAGTGTCCCTGTAAGTTGTGGTACATAGGGGAAACCACTTGTGACTTCAAAACGAGAATCAGCCAACATAAATACACCATACGTAAGAAAAGATTAGATTTGCCAGTATCAAAGCACTTCACTGAAATGAAACATACTGAAAAGCAACTTAAATTCAGACTAATTGATAATGTTCCGGTTCAGAGGAGAGGGGGAGATAGAGTTAGCCTCCTCAAAAGTAGAGAACTAAGATGGATATATGAATTGGGAACATTGAAACCACTAGGTATGAATGTGGATTTTAAAATCAACGCTATTTTATAAAGAATTTATTGAAGTAAAGATCTGTACCATTCTACATCCATGTCCAAGTGTATAACTTATGAGGCTGACTTTTGCCGATATATTGTCTCATTGTTATTCTCTTTATTTCCAGTTGGTGAATAAACAGCCTGGGAAGAGCGATGCACGGTGGAGGAGAACACACAAAAAATTTCTTTTTTTTTTTTTCTTTAAGCATATGTCTGATCTCGAGATTTGGGTGGCAATGGTTGTCTGACAGTTTTTCAATAAATGGATTCATTGGAGACATTGATTCAGTTTTTATTTATAGGAGTGAACAGCCATGGATTGAGTAATTGTACCTTAATGACATGAGGGTTGAGGGATCTGGGCCACCAGTTCAGAATACCTCCCCTTTTGATCATAGGTGATGGAAGTTACCCCTACAAGGGAATTGTCCCATAGACCGGGGTGACACGATCACTTGGAAATCCTTATTTGGCACATACTCCTTTCCTAATAGGTTTTTACCTTGCTCCCTATTATCCTAAGAAGATTACACTACTAACTAATCAGAGATGAATATAATCAGCGCTAAGTGAACCGCAACATTCTTTCAGAATTTCGGTGTCTCATGAACTTTATATTAGATACTTCTTGGTATTACGGCTTGCCACAGCCAAGATGGAGTAACGCTGTGGACATATGCATAGTGCGCATGCGCACATTGAAAGATGCCACACAACAGCCAGGATTGGCTGAGAGAACGAGATCCAATGACAATGCACTTGGGACATGCGCAGTAGTGTCTGTACTAGTCCTGTGAAGCGTTCATGGCGTCCCCCACGAGATGCATCGCTCATTGCCCATTGTAAGTACTTAGAGATTATAAACAACTGCGTGACAGTTGCAGCTGAGATGAATATGGACTTAAATACCTATTACTGGAACTTGTGAGATATTGATGCATGTTAACTATGTACAAATGTACTGTTGTCAACTAAGCAGAGCTGACTATGAGGGACACCTGTTACTGTTATGTGCATATGGATTTGATTCATGATTTACATCTGGGACATATAATTTTGTAAAGTGATTGTAAATTGTTTGTTATCTAATGAAACCATAAATACCCACATATGTGTCTGTGACACTGCTGGAGGAAGGCTAATTGAAGCCGAAACGTTGCCCTGAGATGTGGGTCTATTAAAGTCCACAACTGCTATTGATTCTGAGGAGTGCTGCCTATTTTTTTGTCTTAGATAGATAGATAGATAGATAGATAGATAGATAGATAGATAGATAGATAGATATCATTATATGTGATCATGTGAAAATGATACAATCATGATATACAATATTCCAAAGCTCCATGGGATTATATACAGGGATAAAGTGCAAAACAATTCCATAATATCATATACAGTGTTAAAAAGTCACATACATACATAACTGATCATTAAATACCAGCTGTGTACAATCATAATACAAGACCCACCCCATCAATACATTGTGCCGAAAACCGGCGTCCTAACTAATACACTGCGCATGTCATAGCACAAAAAATACAACTTCCGGTATTGCGCAGTAGCACCCGGATGTTCTAAAGACGCCATATTAGTACAGGGAAAAAGCGCTCCAATGCGCACACGTAAAGGCGCTTTCATTGAGTATAACATTATGCAGTTTGCGCATACTCTTTAATTAAATCAAATTATTTAAGGCATATTCAAATGTATTTAGTAATACTCCACATATCAATAGACAAAGTACAAAAATAACTTCCGATATTGCGCTGTAACATCCGGATGTTCAAAAGACGCCATCTTGGTACAGGAAAAAAGCGCTCCAATGCGCACGCGTTAGCTCTTCCATTCACAAAATCTTATGTAGTTAGCGCATGATCTGTAGCAGAATCAAGCTGTTCAGCGCCATATTAGAAAACGGCGTATCCGAATATATTAGGCAATGCTCCATGATAACGCCCAAATAAGATCTAAAAACAGATCAATATAATTACCAAGACAAAAGGGGAAAGACAGCTTAGTGGAAGATATAATCCGGTTGCCATAATTTAGAACAAATAAGAAGCCCGTGAGCCATTGTTATAGGAACATGACCCATGAGCTGGGATTAGTAACCCATTAAACCACAGGAGACCGGAGAGGAACATACCCCAAAAAGGGGCACATCGCCCACAAGTCAGTCCAAATGACTATATGTGGCATCAATGTCCTCAAACCAGATCTTCAATGCTTATTAAACCGCACTTTGTAAACAAATGGGTGAAGTACCACTCAATACAAGTATGCCTAAAAAAAAGAAAAAAAGAGACAAAAAAATATATAAAAAATGAACAAAAATAAATAATAATCATAACCTTAATGATGGGATGAGTCATGTCCACAGCAACCATACTGATTTATCATGATCTATAAAAAATAAAAATATATAAAAAAGTTACCAAAAAATACACAGCAAGAATGTATCAAAAAACACATTGTTGATAAGAAGGCAAACCACCATTCAATATAATGTCACCAAGTGTAAAATCCACATTTAAGCCATTCGGTTTCAATGTATTTAATCTTCTAATCCATTCCAATTCTTTGATTTTAAGCAATTTAATCCTATTACCACCCTCCTCAATGGTGGAATTCTAAATTTCAGATCTCTCTCTGTTTTTGCTCAGTAAAGTTTTTAGGCACTGGTAAATCTAATCGTTTTTTTCGAGTAGTATATCTATGTTGGTGTAACCTGACTTTAAACTCACATGTTGTCTCTCCAACATATAAACATTTACAAGGACATTCAAGAAGATATGTGACATGATCCGAAAAACATGTTAAATAATGATTAACTGAAAAAATCTTTTGTGTAACTGGATGTTTAAATGTATCACCCTTCAACAAGTTTGGACAATTAACACAGTTTACACAGGGATATAACAGCCTGTTGTTTTAAAACCCGTTAATGAAGTTTGAATAGATGTATTTGAAGAGCCCACATCTGCACGAACCAATTTATCTTTAATATTAGTTGATCGTTTGTATGAGATCAATGGAGGCACATTAAATTCCTTAATGCTAGGCAAACACTTACCTAACATAGGCCAATGTCGCTCGACTTTCCTCACAAAAAGTTGTCACCATGGGTATCCTAGCCACATTTTTATTAGTTCGTCTAACTTTACATAAAAGATTATCTCGCTCCAGGTTTTTATCTTCACCTTTACATTTCTCTAAAAGAGTTTTAGGATATCTCCTTTCTCTAAATTTAAAGCTCATATTATCCAATACAACGTCAAAAGCTTTCTCATCACTGACAATCCTTCTGGCGCGGAGAAACTGGCAAAAGGGCAGAGACTCTATCATCCTCCGCGGATGATGGCTATCAAACCTCAAAAGATTATTCTTATCCGTTAATATAACGAAGACTTCAGTTAAGAATCGATTATTCTCATTTTTACCGAAACATTAAGAAATTGTACCTCAGAGCTAGAAAAGGTTAATGTAAATTGTATATCATTACTTAAAGTATTTAAAAATGTGTGAAATTCCTCAAGTTCCACTGATGAACCTTTCCACAGGAGGAAGACATCGTCTATGTATCGCCACCACCTCAGCACCTGCCAATAGTGATCACATGATCACATATAATGATATTGCTGCTAAATACTTTACCAATTTAGTTGCCTTAAATACTCTGTATATGCACTTTAGTAACTGCTTGAGAAAGGTCTGAACTTAGGACCGAAACGTCGCCACATGGGCCATTAAAGAGCACCTTATAACTGCCATTTGGATTGCTGTTTCTATTTTTTTTACTACATAGATAGATAGATAGTAGATAGATAATACATAAATAGATAATAGATAGATGATAGAAAATAGATAGATAGATAGATAGACTTGAGGAAGGCTCATGGAGCCGAAACGTTGGCATACTATGTGGGTCTGATTAAAATCCACTTTTTTCTTGGAAAATCTGTGGAGTGCTGCACTTTTTTTATGGTTTAGATAGATAGATAGATACAGAGATAATAGATAGATAACAGATAGATAGATAGATAGATAGATAGATAGATAGATAGATAGATAGATAGATACAGTCATGGCCGAACGTGTTGCCACCCTAGAAATTGTTCCAGAAAATGAAGTATTTCTCCCAGAAAATTATTGCAATTCCGCATGATTGTTTCCTTTGTGTGTATTGGAACAACAACAAAAAAACTGAGCAAAAAAGACAAATCGGACATAATTTCACACAAAACCCCAAAGATAGGCCGGACAAAATTCTTATAGCCTTCTCCTGCTTTGTGGGTCTCCACCATTTTCATTCTCAGAGTAGTAGAGATGGGCAAACCCGATCAGTAAAGTTTGTCAAAAATAAGTTGACCTCACACCAGTTTTTAAAATTATTTAGTTAAATAATTAAAAAATACGGAGTTCTCGATAACCAACAGTGGTAAAGCAGACAGGGGAGAGTTTCAGCCCCCAGCTGTCAGTTTTACTGGGCTGGTTATCAAAAGTACAGGGGAACCCACACCGCTTTTTTTTAAATGATTTATTTAGAGCTCAGGCGCCGGCTGATGAATACTCCCACCTGGACGACCCATAGTGGCGTCCATTAATTCTATTCTGTTACCCCTGTCGATTACACTTGACCGCATACTAACGCCTCTAATGGG
Source organism: Oophaga sylvatica (assembly GCA_033576555.1). Taxonomy (NCBI): domain Eukaryota; kingdom Metazoa; phylum Chordata; class Amphibia; order Anura; family Dendrobatidae; genus Oophaga; species Oophaga sylvatica. The sequence goes on from JARQOD010002254.1 coordinate 34,326, forward strand.
ACACATCCCCTCCTATCTGAAGGATACCACAGATTTTCTTACAAAATGTAGGAATATTTGTCCTATCCCATTAGGCTGTACATTAGTAACCTGGATGTAAACAGCTTGTACACTTGTATTGACCACGTTAGGGGAATCAATGCCGTACAAAAGTTTATGGCTGAACATTCTAACTTATCCGCGCAACAACAGCAGTTTTGCCTTGATTCCCTGTCCGTGGTGTTACACCGGAGTTTTTTTCTTTTTGGAGATCAGTTCTATCAACAACAGACCGTGGGATCTAATGTAGCGTTTCCGTACGCAAACATTTTTATGGTGATTTTTGAGGAGGAATATGTATATAACAATATATTATTTCAGACACATTCTTTGTTCTGGAAAAGATTCATTGATGACGTTTTCATGGTGTGGAGAGGTGATGCACTATCATTGAATGAATTTTTCGACAACATCAATCAGGCCGTTCCAAATCTGACATTTACAATGCAAACTAGTCATAAAAGCATCAATTTTTTGGACACTCGTTTGACGTTGGATGCGGATGGAAGTTTTGACATAGACTTATATGTCAAACCTACGGACAAAAATAGTTTATTACATTTTTCCAGTTGTCACCCACCGCACGTAAAAAGGTCACTACCTAAATCTCAGCATCACCGTGTATCACGGATAGTCTCTAATCCGAACAGACAACAGATACGACATGAGGAGATGACAAATAAATTTGTACAGAGGGGTTATCCCCCTAGATTAGCATCTATTGGAAGCACTGTTGGGCCTCAATCCCCCAATCAGACAGCCAGGAATAAGACCAGGTTACCTTTTGTGACCACGTATCACCCTTTCACACCAATCTTTAGAGATTGTATTTACAGACATTGGTCCCTGTTGGGTAAAGCTTACCCCGACATTGTGGAATTCAAAGAAAAACCATTTATGTGCTACAAGAGACCTCCAAATTTAAAGAGTTTGCTTGTGAGAGCTGACATTGGCTCCACAAGAACAAGTGGTACACAAATAAGGTTAATTGTTATGTTTCAGTAGCTGAGGAGGACAGGAACAACAGCAGGGCAGCCGAACACCTGAGATGTTGGTAACTGATGGGTTGCAGATTCCTAAACTAACGACACAACTAGAGGTAGCTGTGGAGCGTTCCTACGTTGATCCTAGACGCCTCGTCACAGCCTGAGAAATAACTACACCTAAAGGCAGAAAGATGAAAGCTATCTGCCCCGGAGCAGATCCCCAAAGAAAATAGGAAGCTCCCAAACATGTAATGGCGGTTAGACAAGATGAAAATACAAACATAGGCAGAAAATAGACTGAGCAAATGCTAGGACCACAAGCTGACTAAATAGGATAGGACAGGAGAGATTACTTTCTGCAACCCAGAAAACCCTACAAAAATCCAACAATTCTGATTACAAAAATACTGAGATCACACGATCTTGCCACCCACTAAATCAGATCTCAGTGTGAACAAAAACCAAGCCGCAGCCGCTGAAAAAACAGGAAAAAGCAAATGAGCAAATAACAGTGGCTGCAGAAAAACTGTGAGGAGCTCAGGCCCCAGGAGGGGACCTGGCTGACCTCCACAAAAGTGCAGAAAACAATGCAAAAAGCAAGCACAAAAAGAAAAGCAAAAAATATCTTATCTGAAAGCAGGAGATGCAGACAGGATTCCAGCAAACTTCCAAATGAACCAGGAACCACAATTGACACAAGAACAATAGATCACCGGCAACCATCATGGGAGGGAACCTCCCTTATATCAGTCCAGTCAGTGAACCCAGATTGCCACTCCTCGCTGAAAGGTTCAGTACTGTCTGTAACCACCAGAGGGAGCCTCTGCTCAGAAACCATCTCTAGCACATTCATAACAGTTAATGACCCCTAAGAGGGGTACGTTTCCATGCCTCCACTGTTTACAGTGCTCCAATATTACTAGAGGCAACACGTTTACTCATCCGCGTTCGGGTCAGATTTTTCAGGTTAGAGATTTTTTTTACTTGTGAATCATTGTACGTGGTGTATTTAATGAAATGTCCGTGCGGTTTTGGGTATGTGGGTGAAACCACCCAACATATCCGGGACCGAATCTCTCAACATAAGTCCACGATTAGGTGTAAAAATTGATGTTGCCGATCCCTGCTCATTTCCACACCTGTGGACATAATGTGTCACAACTTAAATACCAAGTGATTGATTATGTTCCTCCCCTTCGAAGAGGTGGTGACAGGATTAAACGTCTAAAATCAAAAGAGGCGTGGATGACACTGGAACCGTGGGGTCTAAATAGGGAATATGAGGTGTTCTTCTAGATTCCTCTACATTCTTGGAGAAATAATGAACCGTACATTATAATGCAGGCTGTATTTATCTATTCACTTATTATTTTGGTTCTAGGATTTATTTATGCGTTATTTACACTTAATGTTTATATTCCTCCCTTCTCCCATTTTTTCTTTTCATTGCAGATGACGTAGGGATCTTATACAAGTAGATTCCGGTTTCTACTCTCTTTATTTTTCTTCTCCTCTTCATCGCACTTTGGTTTCCATATTATACTGCCCTGGATTTCCTTTTGCGCATGCGCGCATATTCGGCTTGCACTTCGGCTTTTCCGGGGATTCACGAGCGTCTGCTGGGATCGCACCAGCTGATCGCAATCTCCTCACTTCTCGCTTGCCATGAGCATATTGCCACTTCGGGATACACCTCGCACTGTTGCACGCCAGTGTTCAGGTAAATATTGGGGATTTTCATTGTAAAACCATGGCAGGTAATAGGAAGCACATCTTTGCTCTTCATTTTCTATAAGATTATTTCTCTCCACCGGGGTAATTGGATGGTGAACACTGTTGCTATATATCTCTGGGATCAGATCCGCATTTAACAGGCTTAATGTTTTACTGGGGCGATAGAAATTCATATATATTGTGTAAGCTTTTCAGGGGATATAGCTCCGGGATCGCCGTCTCGGGTAGACGGAGTGGCATAGACACAGTTCACACACAGACAGCAATTCTGGTACAACTGGCCGCAACCAGCTTTATTGTAAGTCCACAGCAAACAAACATGAGCAAAACCAACTCATAAACCAAAATCCTAAGCCTCTCCGGCTACTCACTACACACAGATAGTTTCCCTCACTATCAGGGCCCAGACTCTACCAGCCTGGCCCAAAACAACACATATATTCAGTCGTTACCAGCATGTGGTTTCCCGGAGACTCCTGCCGTGTCTGAGTCACATCCAGACTAAGAGAGCTCTCCTGTCTGTGTTCTCAGCCACCTACTTCTGGCTGCCTAATTAAAACCTGAGTGGCTTCAGGTTTGAGCTGCAAGCCTGTACTGAATGCAAGGTGTAGTGAACTTTCTCCACCACTAGGTTTACAAAGCCATACATTTCCCTTATGCCAGTCAGCTAAGTACCTAGGTGAGATGTACACCCCATCCAATACATACCCCTTCACTGTCTCACAATTGTTTTTTTATATGATTCCTCCAAGAGCGGCGGGTAGTTCCTTATTATCTATAACATGACAGTAGTATAGGGACCCCAGTATTCGTCAAACTCAAATCTGACAGGTCGACACGCTTCCTAGTAATACTCGGATCTGTGTCCATATTCCTTTCTGGGTCTGATACGATTTTGCAGCATCATTGCCTTTTCACTCATTTCTTCTTTGTAGCATTGAACATGTTACATTTCTTTTCTGATTGATGCTTCATTCCGGGATAAGCAGCTAATTGCCGTTACCTTCTAAGCCCTTGTGTCCCATTACCTAATAATAGATAAATTAGCACCACAAGATCCCGTGTGCGCAACCAGCGGATGATGGGAGTGTTCTCCTCCTCAGTCTGAGCACCAAGCCAAAAACATCTTGTTCCTGACTGAGCTCTTGAAACGACCCTGGATTTTTCATGGATTTAGTTTGTTACAAACAAGATTTGTGTGCAATGAATCCGACATCAGAGGCGGGACATGACGGGCAGATTGTATATTGTGATGTGACAATGTGACAACCTGCATATGTAACAAAATATAATATATATTGGGTGATATAATACACAGTAGCATGTAAAAGTTTGGGCATCCCTGGCGAAAATGACTTATTGTGAACAGATAAGCAGTTGAAGATGAAATGATCTCTAACGGGTCTAAAGGTACAGATGACTCATTTCATTTGTATTTTAGGCAAAAAAAAAAAATATATAGTCATTTTTTACATTTAAAAAATTTACAGAAACGAAAATGGGCTGAAGCAAAAGTTTGGGCACCTTTGGAAATTTGTGTGTTCAAATCACTTTTACTGAGGTTTCAGACCTTAATTAGCCTGTCAGAGTTATGACTTGTTCACTATCATTGTTAGGAAAGGCACGGTGATGCAAATTTCCAGCTTTATAAAAATCCAGCCTCCTCTAACCTTGTGCCAAAAAACAGCAGCCATGGGATCTTCTAAGCAGCTGCCTAGTAGAGATGGGCGAAGCCCTGGATGTTCGGGTCCCGCGCGTTCGGCCGAACAGTTAAAAGAAGTTCTGGTACCAGAACAGTACCCGGACCTGAACCCAAACCCATACCCGGTCCCCATTCACTTGAATGTAGGGCCCGAACATCCAGTGACTACTACTCCCATCATCCTCCTCCTGCTGCTGCTAATAACAGCGGGAGCAGGAGCGGCTGATGGGAGTATTCAGGAAAAAAATACCTCGAGCACTCAAAAAAATGTAACAATAAAGTTTTTCTCTTTTGTTTATTTTTTATTCAACAAATTGCTGGGAGTTCATATTCAAAAAACACTAGACAGTATTTCCTACATCCCGTTCGTTACACATTGATGAATTCATCTGGGAATGCACACTCAAAAGAAAAATATGTTGTTCAACACAGTATCAAGAGTCCCCAACGTTTCAGCCATAATGGCCTTTTTCAAGGGGAAATACTCTAATAAATAAAAAAGAAGAAAACAAATATACATGAATGAAAAAAACTCTTTTACATGAAGAAACACTTTTTTACACATATTCATGTTCATGAGGATCCATCTGAGAATAAATGATCAAATACGAGCATACATGTCCTTACAAAAAATCATATCATATAAATGTATAGAATCAGTGATGTCATATACTACTAAAGTATCTGCTGTCTATATGCAATGCTGAACGGCCTAAAAAACAATGCATGATGGGTATTCACGTCTATATAGCTATATAGGATCAATCATCAAATCTTATGTCATGAGTAGTATAGGGACCCCAGTATTCGTCAAACTCAAATCTGACAGGTCGACACGCCCCCTATCATTTAATCCGTCTCCCTGTCAGATTGATCCAGGTCGTCACGCCCCCTGGCTGAACTTTGCTCAGGCTGGGAAATCTGGTCTGCTGGATTTGTGAATTTCAATCAAAGTGATTTATTCGTCTCTATTGATATTTTATCCACTGGATTAGATTAGTCTGTGGAGTTTTACTGTATTAAAGAGCGATTCTTGATTTTATAAGTCTCAGGAAGAAACTTTTAAGGACCCAGTAAATGTATAAGGAGTTCTAGTTAAATACAGACTTCTGTATATAACTAGTATATAATGATTTTTAGTGAATTAAAGAGTGAATCTTGATCTTTTTTGTGGTGAGAAACTTTTAAGGACCCAGTAAATGCATGTAAAACACTATTGTGGTGGAATTTGGAATTATGACGCTCAACTTATAGTTTTATTCAGTATATATATTTTTAGCTTGGCAGTGTATCTACACTTATATCAGGACTGGGAAGAATGTACTTTTGTTACAGATCGGTAAGCTATTACTATGCTGTGTATCTAAGGCTTGGGTTGTATTGAGAGGAGCATATTTTTCTATTTACTAACTAACATGGTACATAGATATACATCTTTACTGGCACATAGAAATGTAGTACAACAGTGTTGACATGAATTGTCAGAATGAGTGAAGGTCGATGCTACGGTAATTCAGGCAAACAGTAAATAGTATTGCATTGTGTATAGTCAGTGGGATCTTTTAAAACCAACACATTTATGTGTATTCTGATAGCAGTGCCCATAGAATGAGTGAAGGTCGATGCTATTGTGACATGTTAGAAACCACATATACTAAATAGCCCTGTATTGTGTCATGACCTGTAAGTACAATGAGAGAAGGTCGCATGCATTCATGAATTCATTTGTCTCTATTTACCTGTAAATGTGTGTAAAGGGGAAAGTCATGGCGAGATTGAAATAAATTGAAAAAGGAAGCTTTTGCAGTATAAAATACAAATTTTATTAAGGTCTAAAATACATTATCATGGATAAAAATCCAAAAGAGTGGGATATACAGCATGCAGAAAAAATAACCAAAGTGTTGACATGAAGTTACAGCTCAAAGACATATACATTATCATGAATAAAAATCCAAAAGAGTGGGATATACAGCATGCAGAAAAATAGCCAAATGCAGACAGGTATGAACTACATTCAAATCAATATATAATAGTGCACATCTCCATATCTTATATGTTATAACGATAATAGACTAATCCGGGGCTAAACAATAATAACCTACATATATTTGTCCATATATATGCAGTCTATGTAACTCACAATATCCCCCAATAGGCAGACATATATGCACTATATATAGGATTATAAGTATCTCAATGAAGCATGTATATCAATAAAGTAACTTCCCCATCACAGATGCTAATATAATGATGTTAGCATGCAAGTGCAGGGCTCACAATACATACAGTGCGTGCATATGAAGTCAATTAGCACATCCATATGAGGAGCTATATTAAAAAAGCATTTGTGTATAGTTGGCCAATCAAATATTAGTTATGCGTTCGCTACCACTGTCAACCATAGCAGCTCTCATGATGCTAGCTATTCTGATCAGCTTATCATATCAACCATGAAGCCTCTTTACCTTCACAATAGTCAAGAGTTTTTATTTTATACTATAACATATCGTGAACTCATAGGTCCTGAGACACCATATTTTTCAAATATAGTTAAGCTAATTCACTTTTGCTCTTCACAGATTATTACATATTTTATTGCTTAGGATCGTTAGGATTTATGTTTTAATACTGATAGACATATTGTGAACGGACATATAGGGTCCATGTGAGACACCATATTTTCAACATTTTAGCTCCTTCACAGATTTATTTTACATTATTTTTTTATTTTGCTTAAGGATCGTGTACAGAGGAGTTTTTATGTTTTAATACTGATAGACATATTGTGAACTGACATATAGGGTCCATGTGAGACATGCCTGGACAAGTCCGGGCATGTCTGGGATGCCTGGACAAGTCCTGGTCACGGGACAGCCGTGGAAAAAACAATACTGAAATTCAAAAACTATGTGCTGGCCGTTAACACGCGCACAGTCATCTAGAAAATATTGAGCGAGTTGCTTCACAAACCCTCTCAAGGCATGTTGAATGTTAACGTTCCCGCTATGAGCTACACACATGACCAACTGTATAGCCTGGGATGCGTAGCGTTCTTGCAGCGCAGGCCTATTTTTAAAGACGCTAAGCCCCATCAGATATAAAAGACAGGCATGTTGAGACGTGTCCCGGACTATTTTGGCACAGAACCACAACTATGCAACAATTTTGACCAGCATTCAACAAAAAATCGGGTACAAATTTTTTAACATACCCGTGTTTCGGACCCTCAGACCATGCCAGAAGCACTCTGTGCCATGTACTCTAACTCATAATATTCGATTTTGATCAGCATTCAACAAAAAATTGGGTGCTAACTTTTTAGCATACCTGTGTTTCTATAGCGAATACACGGACCCCTACAGCGCATCCCTATAGTGTAGTTTAATGTAGGGGGCAAACAGATTATCGCTGGTGCTTGGAAAATACCACATTTCATAGATGGTGGTGATCCGCTGAATCATTTTTAAACATTTCACGCCACTCATGCACCCACAGCACACTTATGCTGTACCAGCACCGCTGCAGCTAGTGCTTTTTAGCTAAAAAAGACCCTTATTTGCATCATTTTCATTATAGTACGACTGGTACATACCCACTCCTATGCAGCGATATTGAGTACCGTTCAACAAAAATCAGGTACAAACTTTTTAACATACCTGTGTTTCGGGCGCTCATGCCATACCAGAAGCACTCTGTGCCATGTACCATAGCCCATAATAATCGATCTTGATCAGTATTCAACAAAAAATTGGGTGCAAACTTTTTTAGCATAGCTGTGTTTCTGACTCCCATGTCGTACCAGAAAGACCTATTTTGGCACAGGCCTACACCTATGCAACGGTTTTGACCACTACTCAACAAAAATGGCTACAAACTTTTTAACATATCTGTGTTTCGGACTATCATGTCATAGCAGAAGCACCCTGTGCCATGTACTCTAGACCATAATATTCGTTTTTGATCACCATTCAACAAAAAATTGAGGCATGTTGAGACGTGTCCCGGCCTATTTTGGCACATGACAAATGTTTCTGACTCTCATGTCATACCAGAAGCACCCTGTGCCATGTACTCTAGACCATAATATTTCACATCGGGTATGAGAACTACATAGCTTTGTTTTCTCAGGTATTTAAAAAAGTGTGGAAAACTGAAAATCCCGCGGCCTGTGGTAATTAGTGAGAACCATATAGAGAAATTGGGTATCGTCACACACGAGACCACGACACCTCGGCTATCACATAACCATATAGAGAAATTGGGTATCGTCACACACGAGACCACGACACCTCGGGCTATCACATTTACCACTAGTTTTCAAAAATCAGCTCCTTAACAATAAAGTAAGAATCGTAGTGTCCTGCATTGTGGTCTATAAATGTATAGTTTGAAAATTTACCGTTGCTAAAGAACAGTAAAAAGTCGTGCGTACAACTATCACCCCCAAAACTCTCACCACTATCACAAACACTATTGCCTACAGAGGCGCCCCGCGAGAATTTCTGTATGTGTGTATCAAGATGCTCCCTGCTATGACCGAATGGTTGCTCGTGGATGCTGGCATTTCCAGTGACATCATAGTTGTGTAAATGCGCTGTGGGAGCTCGTGTATCGGCCCCTAGGGTGTAATGCGTGATCATTTTAATTATTTTTCAATTCATAACCACACGTTCTCAGGCAGACAGGTTTATTTCACAGAAGTTGACTGTACAGTTGCATAATCTTTGTTTAAAATCATACATTTGCATAATTTTGTTTAAAATCGCACAGTTCTGCGATAATGTCGGGTGTTGGACACGCACTTATCAGTCTTTCATACGTGTCGCAGAAAGATTTTAGTCTGTTCTGCGAGAGTTTATTATGCACGTACTGTGCAGACATGTCAAGAAACATTTTGGTGTGTTCACCAGTCCATACGGGTGTTGGTGTGTAAGGCGATCGACCATCATCCTTCTGCTTCTTACTTACACGCCGGCGCGATACCGCGCGTTTCTTTGGTGCTAATGCATCGGCTGAATTGGCAGCTGCTGCTTCCGCGTTGCTATTTGCAGATTCTGTAGCTTGACACAGACGTATATTCTTAAGCCGACTACTCTCTGTATTCCCGGGGTGCTCGGTTGGCGCGTCGTTTTCTTCACGATCTGCGACACACCCGTGTGAAAGAGGCTCCGTTCTCACTTCCGTTCTGTTCTCAAATCCATAATTGCGCTGCTGCAAAACTCGCGAATGACGATCCTCCGTAACTAAAGAAAAGATACGTGGTGTAGTTAACCGCTAAGTGGGGGAGTTATAGGAAGAGCTACATGAGCCACTTGGCTCTGATTCAACGCGATATTTGTAAAGCTACTAGCACCGATTATCTGTGAAACCGATGCATGATTGTTTGTATAAGTACACTATAGAGCGGCCTAGACATATATACTTACAAGTATGCCCCGGGTGTGCTGATCTACAGAGAATACTACTGATGTATGATTGTCTGTATAAGTACACTATAGAGCGGCCTAGACATATATACTTACAAGTATCCCCCGGGTGCTGATCTACAGAGAATGCTGAATTAACAGACATCTCGCTGACCGGGCGCCGCCGTATGGGGCTGTTTTCTCCCTCAAACTGCAACCTCACGGGCGATACTTTAGCAGCTGTAAATAAAATATAACATACATGAATGCGCACAACACATTCACAAAGCTAACTTGACACAGGTAAATAAAACTAGTTACCGCAGAAATTTTTATCTGCGTGTATAAGTACACTATAGAACTGCGTAGAAATATATGCTTGCAAGTATGAGACGTGTAGTGTAGTTCAGATTGGTGAATTAAACGGTGTGGAGGTGCTCGGGCGTTTTCGTATGGGTGTGTTTTCTTTTTCAAGCTGCAGCCTCCTGCTCGTTAGTTTAACATCTGTAAATAAAATATAACTATTACTCGCCACAGAAATGATATCTACGCGGGCCACACGCACAAAGCTAAATTCGCAAAGCTATCGTAACGCACGTAAATAAAATATATCCACTAGTTATTGGTGGCGTCACAGGGTACAGAGGGTACAAACACATATCACCCTGGTTTCATGGACCCGCTACCTTTTCTATTCCAGAGCCGTGTGCTTAGCGAATCACCCCATCTTTTAGGAGCGTTGGGAGGATTATAGTCCGGTTCTACGAACTCGACATCTGAATCCTGGGGATCCTCCACGATCTCAACATCGGAATCGCGATGCTCGAGCGGCTCAGTCGCCACAGGGTTTCCAACTGTCCAGTCCGCTACATCTGTATCTGTATGAGAAAACGTTTATATTATTAAAACATGTCTAGCTAACGACCCAGTCAGCTAAAATAAAATTAACTGTATGGATTTTAGCGGCAGTCTATATTAATTATTAATATTAATAGTAGACGTTATAAATTTACAGCTAGAGGGTAATGATGGTGACGCTTCGGGTGTGAAATATTGTTTCAAGGTGCTTAACCGGCATGATGGCCCTGTAAAACATTAATAGATTTTTTCTATCTAGCAGTTCATGGTATTGACAGAGGGCGTGTTCTCTCTGCTAGCCCCAATAAATACAACCAGCTCCCAAGCGATACACAGCTCACCTGTAAGGCTTCGCACCTCACAGACCACAACTCCGATCTGAACAGGACTATAGTGAGTATTTTTACGGATTTCGTTTCAATTATATTAAGTTAGTATAGTTTAAGTGTTTATTTGCATGAATAGGTTACCCTTGTTTTCATAGTTGGTCTTTAGAGCTAAAGTGCGTATTTTTATGTCTTTTGTTTCAGCTATATTTAAGTTTGTGTAGTGTTTGCATGAATAGGTTACCAGTGTTTTCATAGTTGATCTTTAGAGCTAAAGTGCGTATTTTTATGTCTTTTGTTTCAATTATATTTAAGTTTGTGTAGTATTTGCATGAATAGGTTAAGCGTGTTTTCATAGTTGATCTTTAGAGCTAAAGTGCGTATTTTTATGTCTCGTGAATATCCACGTTTGTTTCAATTATATTTAAGTTTGTGTAGTATTTGCATGAACAGCTTAGTCGTGTTTTCATACTTGATCTTTATTTGCTTTAATTTAATAGCGGACCCTTTTTATTCAAGATGGAGTCCAGATATTCTCGCGTTCAATATTCTGCTTTGCTTTCACCAGAGCAATCGGGTAAATTTTACACCGTATATAGTGTACGTCGTATTGTGTCGGGCTGTCTGAGTCTGCGCTTTGTATATATAAACGATATATTTCATTCTTTCTTATTTAAGAAGAGGGAGTCCATTCAGACTACTCCTACGAGAACCGGTTCATTACGCAGAACCTGTTAGAGGAAGGCAACTCTGCTAGCAGGGACGAGCCTCAAGCTCTCACCAGTCTGTCACAGGCAAGAAACCTATAGCTACATCATATGTTTTAAACCTATGTATCTAGACGGGTAAACGTGGTAGCTGTAAATTTATAACGTCTACTATTAATATTAATAATTAATATAGACTGCCGCTAAAATCCATACAGTTAATTTTATTTTAGCTGACTGGGTCGTTAGCTAGACATGTTTTAATAATATAAACGTTTTCTCATACAGATACAGATGTAGCGGACTGGACGGTTGGAAACCCTGTGGCGACTGAGCCGCTCGAGCATCGCGATTCCGATGTTGAGATCGTGGAGGATCCCCACGATTCAGATGTCGAGTTCGTAGAACCGGACTATAATCCTCCCAACGCTCCTAAAAGATGGGGTGATTCGCTAAGCACACGGCTCTGGAATAGAAAAGGTAGCGGGTCCATGAAACCAGGGTGATATGTGTTTGTACCCTCTGTACCCTGTGACGCCACCAATAACTAGTGGATATATTTTATTTACGCGCGTTACGATAGCTTTGCGAATTTAGCTTTGTGGTGTGGCCCGCGTAGATATCATTTCTGTGGCGAGTAATAGTTATATTTTATTTACAGATGTTAAACTAACGAGCAGGAGGCTGCAGCTTGAAAAAGAAAACACACCCATACGAAAACGCCCGAGCACCTCCACACCGTTTAATTCACCAATCTCTGAACTACACTACACGTCTCATACTTGTAAGCATATATGTCTACGCAGTTCTATAGTGTACTTATACACGCAGATAAAAATTTCTGCGGTAACTAGTTTTATTTACCTGTGTCAAGTTAGCTTTGTGAATGTGTTGTGCGCATTCATGTATGTTATATTTTATTTACAGCTGCTAAGTATCGCCCGTGAGGTTGCAGTTTGAGGGAGAAAACAGCCCCATACGGCGGCGCCCGATCAGCGAGATGCCTGTTAATTCAGCATTCTCTGTAGATCAGCACCCGGGGGATACTTGTAAGTATATATGACTAGTCCGCTCTATAGTGTATTATACAGACAATCATACATCAGTAGTATTCTCTGTAGATCAGCACCCGGGGCATACTTGTAAGTATATATGTCTAGGCCGCTCTATAGTGTACTTATACAAAACATCATGCATCGGTTTCACAGATAATCGGTGCTAGTAGCTTTACAAATATCGCGTTGAATCAGAGCCAAGTGGCTCATGTAGCTCTTCCTATAACTCCCCCACTTAGCGGTTAACTACACCACGTATCTTTTCTTTAGTTACGGAGGATCGTCATTCGCGAGTTTTGCAGCAGCGCAATTATGGATTTGAGAACAGAACGGAGGTGAGAACGGAGCCTCTTTCACACGGGTGTGTCGCAGATCGTGAAGAAAACGACGCGCCAACCGAGCACCCCGGGAATACTGAGAGTAGTTGGCTTAAGAATATACGTCTGTGTCAAGCTACAGAATCTGCAAATAGCAACGCGGAAGCAGCAGCTGCCAATTCAGCCGATGCATTACCGTCAAAGAAACGCGCGGTATCGCGCCGGCGTGTAAGTAAGAAGCAGAAGGATGATGGTCGATCGCCTTACACACCAACACCCGTATGGACTGGTGAACACACCAAAATGTTTCTTGACATGTCTGCACAGTACGTGCATAATAAACTCTCGCAGAACAGACTAAAATCTTTCTGCGACACGTATGAAAGACTGATAAGTGCTGTCCAACACCCGACATTATCGCAGAACTGTGCGATTTTAAACAAAATTATGCAAATGTATGATTTTAAACAAAGATTATGCAACTGTACAGTCAACTTCTGTGAAATAAACCTGTCTGCCTGTGAACGTGTGGTTATGAATTGAAAATTAATTAAAATGATCACGCATTACACCCTAGGGGCCGATACACGAGCTCCACACGCATTTACACAACTATGATGTCACTGGAAATGCCAGCATCCACGAGCAACCATTCGGTCATAGCAGGGAGCATCTTGATACACACATACAGAAATTCTCGCGGGGCGCCTCTGTATGCAATAGTGTTTGTGATAGTGGTGAGAGTTTTGGGGTGATAGTTGTACGCACGACTTTTTACTGTTCTTTAGCAACGGTAAATTTTCAAACTATACATTTATAGCCCACAATGCAGGACGCTACGATTCTTACTTTATTGTTAAGGAGCTGATTTTTGAAAACTAGTGGTAAATGTGATAGCCCGAGGTGTCGTGGTCTCGTGTGTGACGATACCCAATTTCTCTATATGGTTAATGTGATAGCCCGAGGTGTCGTGGTCTCGTGTGTGACGATACCCAATTTCTCTATATGGTTCTCACTAAATTACCACAGGCCGCGGGATTTTCAGTTTTCCACACTTTTTTAAATACCTGAGAAAACAAAGCTATGTAGTTCTCATACCCTATTTTTAGGTACTCAATTCTGCATTTAGGGCTTTTACAATTTGTCTTATAAATTTTCAATAAGGTTTTTTTGTAGCTGCTCACTGCGTACCATAATTTGATTCATGATTCTAATTTAAAAAATTACACAACATCTATGAAAGTGTATTTTAACTAACAAAGAGACCCAAAAATTGGGCTATATGCGTTAAGGTATTTTTTCCTTAGAAACCCAGAAGTAAAAATAGCCCCAATTTAAATCTGACAAAACTATATTATATTAGGTTTTATTTCCGGTTGTTTGGTGTCCTAAGGGAACCTATTTAAATAACCTATTTTATCCCGGTAAAATTGTTCAAATTTTTGGGCCCGGCCGTCCGGGGGTTAATTGTTTTTTTACCGGGGGGCCTTTAAAAAAATAGGGTGAAAACCTAACCATCCAGGTATAATTTAAAAAAATTTACTCATAGGGGAAGTTCCCATTTGCTTAAATTTTTTGGGAAGTATTATTCCTATGGAGGTTGAACCCAGATGTTTATAAATTTTATTTTTTTTTATTTAGTGTCCGTGAAGGACTTGTCCGAGGGATTTCCCGCCGGGCTTTCACAATCTCAAATACCTATATTTTCAAAAGTTATATATTAAAACATAAAAATTTTTGTACCAAACTAAGCAAATACAAAATATAAAAAAATGCTTAAAAAGAAAAATAGCTTTAAAATTTGAAAAATAAGGTGACTAGGAAACCCCAAAAGTAAATTTAATTTTTAAACAAAAATTCTGTAAAATTGCAAAATAATTAAAAAATTGGAAGGGAAAATGGGTGGAAATTACCCTTTAAAAAATTGGGAAATTGTTTTTCACAAGAATCCTTAAATCAGTTAGATACAATAGAAAAGAAAAACCCCGTAACAAAAGAAAAGGGAAAAAGGCACAATTTGAAGTTCTATCAGAAAAGAAAACTGGACACATTTAAGTATGAAGATACTAAATTGTTGATTTGGATAAAGCCTTCTTTTTTTTAGTCCTCAATGGTTGCAGAATGAACTTAATTTTCCCCAATATTATTAACCCTGCACTTATGTCTCAAAAAAAAGGAGTGGTGGGAATTTAATTAATATAATTTAAAGAAAAATAGTAATTTTTTTCCCTACAAAAAAATTCGGCTGTTATAGATGCCTTTATAAAAGCTGTTAAAAGGGATGTTGAAATTTGAAGGGAAACAATATAGTTTCAAGTTATAGACACCCTAATATAACTAAAGCAGAATTTGCAGCACTACGTGAATTAACCCTTAGCGGCGAGGTTATTGTGAAACCCGCCGATAAGGGGGGTGCAGTGGTCGTCATGGACAAAGATAAATATTTGAAAGAAGTATTTCGTCAATTAAGTGATGAGATGGTTTATATAAAATTAGATGGAGATCCTAAATTTAAGATCATGAAAGAAATCAAGATTGTTTAAAGGAAGCATTAAGCCTCCAAATTATTGATGAATCACTGTTTGAATATTTACATGGTTGAGAATCCGAGAACGCCGGTATATTATATCATACCAAAGGTACACAAATCACTGCAGGATCCACCGGACATCCCATAGTGTCCGGAGTGGACTCAGTCTCTAGTAAACTTGGAACATTCCTAGATAGAGTTCTCAACCCTTTAGCTAAAACAACAAAAATCGTTTATATTAGATACAACAGATTTTTTGAATAAACTAGAGGGGATACAACTTTTGGGGGATACATTAATGGTATCCTTTGATGTAGTCTCTCTCTATACATCATTGATCATGATAGAGGTACAGCAGCAGTTGGTAAAATGTTAGATAAGGAAGAGGACTTCTCCGTAGAGGGTAAGAATTTTATTCTAACGATACTGAATATCATTCTAAGAAAGAATTATTTCCGTTTGGTGATGAATATTACATGCAAAGAAGAGGTACCGCGATGGGGGCCAATATGGCCCCAGCTTATGCTAATTGATGATGGGGGCCCTGGAGGAGGACTTTATCTATGTGTCCCACACACTTCCGGCTTGTGCTGGGGTGGTGGCGATACATAGATGATGTTTTCCTCCTCTGGACAGGTACCAAAGAGAATTGGAATTGTTTCATAGTTACTTGAATACAATAGATGAGACAATTAAGTTCACCATGAGTTTCTCTATGTAGAAATCCAATTTTGGATGTGTTGGTTAAGCAAGTAGCGGGCAAACTGAACACATCACTATTTGTAAAGGCAACTGACAAAAATAATTTGTTACTCTACAGCAGCCAACATCCAAGGTGTATGGTGGATTCCATACCATTAAGCCAACTTCTGAGGGTTAGACGTTGTGTCAGTGAGATAGAGGAAGTGGATCGAACTATGATCAGATGGTGAAAAAATTCCTAGATAGAGATTATCCAAAGAATTTATTGAAGGTCACAAGAGAGAGAGTTCTAACATAAAAATAGATTTGAACTATTGAGAGCAAAAAAACCCAAAAAGGAACTAACCAGGATCCGTTCGTTTCCAGATTCACAGAAGAAAGTAATAAAATTTCCAAAATAATATCTAAACATTGGGGTATGTTAACAAATTGCCTCCGAATGTTGAGGGATTTAAGCTTCCTCCCCTTTTTTCCTACAAAAGAAGTAAAAATATCAGGGACTATCTGATAAAATCGGATATTGGTCCCATTAAGAAAAAATATACAAATGTCACTAACAGGCTCGATTAGAAGGGATGTTTCCTTTGTTTAAACTGTATTAACGTAGTCAAATGCTTAAAGGGGCAGAGTTTAGACATCACTCTACGAATAAGCTATATAAAATTAACAGCTTTCTGACGTTGTGACTCAGATCATGTTATATACCTATTGGAGTGTCCCTGTAAGTTGTGGTACATAGGGGAAACCACTTGTGACTTCAAAACGAGAATCAGCCAACATAAATACACCATACGTAAGAAAAGATTAGATTTGCCAGTATCAAAGCACTTCACTGAAATGAAACTACTGAAAAGCAACTTAAAATTCAGACTAATTGATAATGTTCCCGGGTTTAGAGGAGAGGGGGAGTAGAGTTAGCCTCCTCAAAAGTAGAGAACTAAGATGGTATATGAATTGGGAACATTGAAACCACAACTAAAAAAATTTCCGGGTGGATAAAAATACAATAGAGAGGGAATAAATCACTTTAAATTAAAAATTCAAATCCAGCAACCAAAAATTTCCCCGCCTAGCAAATTTCAGCCGGGGGAAATGACGACCTGGATCAACTACAGGGAACGGAAAAAAAGATAGGGGGCCCGGTCGACCTGTCAGATTTGATTTTTGACGAAACGGGGGTCCCTATACTACTCATGACAAAAAAATTTGATGATTGATCCATATGCATATAAAACTTTAAACCCTTTCATGCATTGTTTTTTTACCCCTTCAGCATTGCTAAAGACAGCAGATATTTTTAGTAAATATGACATACTGACCCCTATCCCTTTATATGATATGATTTTTGAAAGGCCCATTTATCCCTCGAATTTGATAAATTTTTTTCCCCGTTTGGTTTCCTCATAAACATGAAAAATTTTTGAAAAAAATTTTTTTCCTTCAGTAAAAGATTTTTTTAAAATTCAGAAAATTTTTTTTTTCCCTTTCTTTTTTATTTATTAGATTTTTTCCCCTTGAAAAAGGCCATTATGGCCGAAACTTTGGGGCCTCTTGATACTGTGTTGAACAACATATTTTTCTTTTGAGTGTGCATTCCCAGATGAATTCATCAATGTGTAACGAACGGGATGTAGGAAATACTGTCTAGTGTTTTTTGAATATGAACTCCCAGCAATTTGTTGAATAAAAAATAAGCAAAAGAGAAAAACTTTATTGTTACATTTTTTTGAGTGCTCGAGGTATTTTTTTCCTGAATACTCCCATCAGCCGCTCCTGCTCCGCTGTTATTAGCAGCAGCAGGAGGAGGATGATGGGAGTAGTAGTCACTGGATGTTCGGGCCCTACATTCAAGTGAATGGGGACCGGGTATGGGTTTTGGGTTCAGGTCCGGGTACTGTTCTGGTACCAGAACTTCTTTTAACTGTTCGGCCGAACGCGCGGGACCCGAACATCCAGGGCTTCGCCCATCTCTACTAGGCAGCTGCTTAGAAGATCCCATGGCTGCTGTTTTTTGGCACAAGGTTAGAGGAGGCTGGATTTTTATAAAGCTGGAAATTTGCATCACCGTGCCTTTCCTAACAATGATAGTGAACAAGTCATAACTCTGACAGGCTAATTAAGGTCTGAAACCTCAGTAAAAGTGATTTGAACACACAAATTTCCAAAGGTGCCCAATCTTTTGCTTCAGCCCATTTTCGTTTCTGTAAATTTTTTAAATGTAAAAAATGACTATATATTTTTTTTTTTTTGCCTAAAATACAAATGAAATGAGTCATCTGTACCTTTAGACCCGTTACAGATCATTTCATCTTCAACTGCTTATCTGTTCACAATAAGTCATTTTCGCCAGGGATGCCCACAACTTTTACATGCTACTGTGTATTATATCACCCAATATATATTATATTTTGTTACATATGCAGGTTGTCACATTGTCCACATCACAATATACAATCTGCCCGTCATGTCCCGCGTCTGATGTCGGATTCATTGCACACAAATCTTGTTGTAACAAACTAAATCCATGGAAAATCCAGGGTCGTTTCAAGAGCTCAGTCAGGAACAAGATGTTTTTGGCTTGGTGCTCAGACTGAGGAGGAGAACACTCCCATCATCCGCTGGTTGCGCACACGGGATCTTGTGGTGCTAATTTATCTATTATTAGGTAATGGGACACAAGGGCTTAGACGGTAACGGCAATTAGCTGCTTATCCCGGAATGAAGCATCAATCAAAAAGAAATGTAACATGTTCAATGCTACAAAGAAGAAATGAGTGAAAAGGCAATGATGCTGCAAAATCGTATCAGACCCAGAAAGGAACATGGACACAGATCCGAGTATTACTAGGAAGCTGTATACACAGCAATAAGGCGGACACCATAAAGGATAACTCCCATCTTTAGGGTTTATCACCCATCACGAGAGCAGACTCTGAGGAGAGCGGAGACCGGGAACCACTGACCCAGTCATCTTCTATATGGGATAGGAAATAAGCAAATGCAGAGCTCAGCTTCTCTAATAACAGATGAAGAGAATAGAGTAAAGGTGTGTAAGTCCACTCACTGCTCCATTCAGAGGGGCCTGCAGGATCAGCGGGGGTACCAACATGATCAGCAAGGTATCCCCTATCATGTGGAGAGATGATAACATAGAACATCCTGTATTATACTCCAGAGCTGCACTCACTATTCTGCTGGTGCAGTCACTGTGTACATACATTACTGATCCTGAGTTACATCCTGTATTATACTCCAGAGCTGCACTCACTATTCTGCTGGTGCAGTCACTGTGTACATTACATTACTGATCCTGAGTTACATCCTGTATTATACTCCAGAGCTGCACTCACTATTCCGCTGGTGGAGTCACTGTGTACATACATTACATTACTGATCCTTAGTTACATCCTGTATTATACTCCAGAGCTGCACTCACTATTCTGCTGGTGCAGTCACTGTGTACATACATTACATTACTGATCCTGAGTTACATCCTGTATTATACCCCAGAGCTGCACTCACTATTCTGCTGGTGCAGTCACTGTGTACATACATTACATTACTGATCCTGAGTTACATCCTGTATTATACTCCAGAGCTGCACTCACTATTCTGCTGGTGCAGTCACTGTGTACATACATTACATTACTGATCCTGAGTTACATCCTGTATTATACTCCAGAGCTGCACTCACTATTCTGCTGGTGCAGTCACTGTGTACATACATTACATTACTGATCCTGAGTTACATCCTGTATTATACTCCAGAGCTGCACTCACTATTCTGCTGGTGCAGTCACTGTGTACATACATTACATTACTGATCCTGAGTTACATCCTGTATTATACTCCAGAGCTGCACTCTCTATTCTGCTGGTGCAGTCACTGTGTACATACATTACATTACTGATCCTGAGTTACAGTACCTCCTGTATTATATTCCAGAGCTGCACTCACTATTCTGCTGGTGCAGTCACTGTGTACATACATTACATTACTGATCCTGAGTTACATCCTGTATTATACTCCAGAGCTGCACTCACTATTCTGCTGGTGCAGTCACTGTGTACATACATTACATTACTGATCCCAAGTTACATCCTGTATTATACTCCAGAGCTGCACTCACTATTCTGCTGGTGCAGTCACTGTACACATACATTACACTACTGATCCTGAGTTACATCCTGTATTATACCCCAGAGCTGCACTCACTATTCTGCTGGTGCAGTCACTGTATACATACATTACTGATTCTGAGTTACATCCTGTATTATACCCAGAGCTGCACTCACTATTCTGCTGGTGCAGTCACTGTATACATACATTACTGATCCTGAGTTACATCCTGTATTATACCCCAGAGCTGCACTCACTATTCTGCTGGTGCAGTCACTGTGTACGTACATTATATTACTGATCCTGAGTTACATCCTATATTATACTCCAGAGCTGCACTCACTATTCTGCTGGTGCAGTCACTGTGTACATACATTACATTACTGATCCTGAGTTACATCCTGTATTATACTCCAGAGCTGCACTCACTATTCTGCTGGTGCAGTCACTGTGTACATACATTACATTACTGATCCTGAGTTACATCCTGTATTATACCAAGAGCTGCACTCACTATTCTGCTGGTGCAGTCACTGTGTACATACATTACATTACTGATCCTGAGTTACATCCTGTATTATACTCCAGAGCTGCACTCACTATTCTGCTGGTGCAGTCACTGTGTACATACATTACTGATCCTGAGTTACATCCTGTATTATACTCCAGAGCTGCAGTCACTATTCTGCTGGTGCAGTCACTGTGTACATACATTACATTACTGATCCTGAGTTACATCCTGTATTATACCCCAGAGCTGCACTCACTATTCTGCTGGTGCAGTCACTGTGTACATACATTATTGATCCTGAGTTACATCCTGTATTATACTCCAGAGCTGCACTCACTATTCTGCTGGTGCAGTCACTGTGTACATACATTACATTACTGATCCTGAGTTACATCCTATATTATACTCCAGAGCTGCACTCACTATTCTGCTGGTGCAGTCACTGTGTACATACATTACATTACTGATCCTGAGTTACATCCTGTATTATACTCCAGAGCTGCACTCACTATTCTGCTGGTGCAGTCACTGTGTACATACATTACATTACTGATCCTGAGTTACATCCTGTATTATACCCCAGAGCTGCACTCACTATTCTGCTGGTGCAGTCACTGTGTACATACATTACATTACTGATCCTGAGTTACATCCTATATTATACTCCAGAGCTGCACTCACTATTCTGCTGGTGCAGTCACTGTGTACATACATTACATTACTGATCCTGAGTTACATCCTGTATTATACTCCAGAGCTGCACTCACTATTCTGCTGGTGCAGTCACTGTGTACATACATTACATTACTGATCCTGAGTTACATCCTGTATTATACCCAAGAGTTGCACTCACTATTTTGCTGGTGCAGTCACTGTGTACATACATTACATTACTGATCCTGAGTTACATCCTGTATTATACTCCAGAGCTGCACTCACTATTCTGCTGGTGCAGTCACTGTGTACATACATTACATTACTGATCCTGAGTTACATCCTGTATTATACCCCAGAGCTGCACTCACTATTCTGCTGGTGCAGTCACTGTGTACATACATTACATTACTGATCCTGAGTTACATCCTGTATTATACCCCAGAGCTGCACTCACTATTCTGCTGGTGCAGTCACTGTGTACATACATTACTGATCCTGAGTTACATCCTGTATTATACTCCAGAGCTGCACTCACTATTCTGCTGGTGCAGTCACTGTGTACATACATTACATTACTGATCCTGAGTTACATCCTGTATTATACTCCAGAGCTGCACTCACTATTCTGCTGGTGCAGTCACTGTGTACATACATTACATTACTGATCCTGAGTTACATCCTGTATTATACTGCAGAGCTGCACTCACTATTCTGCTGGTGCAGTCACTGTGTACATACATTACTAGAGTTGAGCGATACTTTCCGATATCCAAAAGTATCGGAATCGGAATGGTATCGCCGATACCATTAAAATATCGGCGATACCCGATACCGATACCGGAAGTCCCATGTAAGTCTATGGGAACAAAATATCGTAACTAAAAAAACCCATTCTTTCCTTGTAAACACTAAATATACACACATAGAATACATATATATATATATATACATGTCATTGTGACATATATATATACATATATGTATAGTTTATACACTTCTACATAGTAAAATATCCTCTGATTCAATTGCCGGGTAAAGCCGGCTTCAGTGAAAAGACAGAAGCACCCGACATGAAATGACACTTGGTGTACATAGGGTTAACCATGTCTTTTCATGTCGTTTGCTATCTGATTTGCACAAACAATTAAATCAGTCTATGTGTGCAAAATTTCACACCTGTAGGGGTTAATTAAAGGTGTAAATTCGTTGTAAAAAAAACGGACTTTTTTGCTACGAATTAAAGGGTATGCCACACTAAACAATATCGCTAACGAGATCGCTAAAAAACGTCACTATTTAGCGATCCCGTTAGCGATATTGTTCAGTGCGGCAGCTTCCAGCGACGAGCTTCCTGCTGTGATCTCCTCGTCGCTGGAATCGTTCCGGACCCTATTTCATCGCTGGCGCTCCCGCTCACCTTTTCTTAGCGATTTAGCGGTACTTTTGTACCGCTAAAGTCGTTAAGAAGATCGCTAACGGCGATAGCGTCGTTAACTATATCGCTAAATGTGGCCGCATTTAGCGATATAGAAACGATCCGCTAGCGATCTCATTAGTATGCAACGCTAACGAGATCGCTAGCGGGATTGCTTAGTGTGGCAGTACCTTTACACCTTTAATTAACCCCTACAGGTGTGAAATTTTGCACACATAGACTGATTTAATTGTTTGTGCAAATTAGATAGCAAAGGACATGAAAAGACATGGTTAACCCTATGTACACCAAGTGTCATTTCATGTCGGGTTCTGTATTTTCACAAAAGTCGGCAATTGAATTAGCGGCTATTATACTATGTAGAAGTGTATGAACAACAAATATAAATATATATATGTGTCACAAATTCAATGACATGTATATATATATATATGAGGTGTAAAATTGCTGAAAAAAAATGCGTGGGCTCCCGCCCTATTTTCGCAACCAGACAGACAAAGCCAGTGAGTGGGGGCAGATAATAATAGCCCAGAGAGGGACCATTATTTTTGCCCCCCCCCCGGCTACTAACATCTGCCCCCAGACACCCCAGGAAAGACAAATCTATAATTAGATTCGCCCTTTCTGGCACTTTGCCCGTCTATTCCCATTGCCCTGTAGCGTGGCGAATGGGTTAATATGGGGTTAAAGCCACCTTGCTATTGTAAGGTGACCTTAAGCCAGGTTAATAATTGAGAGCTGTCAATTAGACAACTATCAATTATTAATCCTATTGCATGAAATAAAAATAAAACACACACACTTTAATTAAAAATCATTTTAATGAAATAAAGACACATGTTTTTGACCATCTTTTATTTTACTGCAAAAACCATTTCCTGTAATAAAAATAAAATAAAAAAGCAAAATTATTCTTACCAATCCCATGCACAGTCAGGTCCCACGGTGTAATCCTTCAGAAAGGGTTAATGTTTACTGCAGGGACCGCAGCTAATGCTGCAGCCTCACAGTAAACCCCCAAATGAATGAGTTCCTCTCCTGCCTGACAGGAGAGTAAAGGCTGGGTGTCACATAACGATACACCAGCGATCCCGACAACGATATGCACTTGTCAGGATCGCTGGTGTATCGCTACATGATCGCTGCTGAGCTGCCAAACAGGCAGCTCAGGCAGCGATCTGGGACAGCGACACTGCGGGTAACATCGCTTAAGGGCCCGTCTCACATAGCGATATCGCTACCGAGATCGCTGCTGAGTCACTAGTTTTGTGACGCAGCAGCGAGCTCACCAGCGATATCACTGTGTGTGACATTCAGCGACGATCAGCCCCCCTGCCGGGTATCGCTGATCGTCGCAGAAATGTCAGGACCTTTTTTTGATCGCTGGTTTCCCTCTGACAGGCACGCATCGCTGCGTGTGACAGGCGGGAGACCAGCGATCCGCTGGTAACCAAGGTACACAGCGGGTTTCCAGGCACCGCGCAGCGCTTGGAAACCCGCTGTGTACCTTGGATACCAGCTCCCTGCATCAGGGCGCTGGTATCCAAGGTACACAGCAGGTTTCTAGGCACAGCCCCGCGCCTGGAAACCTGCTGTGTACCTAGGTTACCAGCGGATCGCTGGTCTCCCGCCTGTCACACGCAGCGATGCGTGCCTGTCAGCGGGAAACCAGCGATCAAAAAAAGGTCCTGACATTTCAGCGACGATCAGCGATACCCGGCAGGGGGGCTGATCGTCGCTGAATGTCACACACAGCGATATCGCTGGTGAGCTCGCTGCTGCGTCACAAAACTAGTGACTCAGCAGCGATCTCGGTAGCGATATTGCTATGTGAGACGGGCCCTTAAGTGGAAAGCTTAATTGATTGCTTTCCACTTTCACTTCAGGTCAGCCAGGGACACAATCAGTGACGTCAGAGGGAACTGATTAACAAAAATAGGGGTTCCCTTCGAAAAAAAAAATGGCGTGGGGTCCCCCTATTTTTGTTAACCAGCCAGATGAAGCAGACCGCTGAGGCCTGGATTTTCAGGCTGTTAAGGAGCCAAGATCCATGGACCTTGCCAGCCTGATAATACCAGGCCACAGCATGCTGCAATATCTATGGCGTGATTAACAATAAAATAGGGGATCCCTCGAAAAAAATGGCCGTGGGGTCCCCCTATTTTTGTTAACCAGCCAGATGAAGCAGACCGCTGAGGCCTGGTTTTTCAGGCTGGTAAGGATCCAATATCCATGGACCTGCCAGCCTGATAATACCAGGCCACAGCAGTCTGCTTAGCTTGGCTGGTTAACAAAAATAGGGGATCCCCTCGAAAAAAAAACGGCGTGGGGATCCCCCCTATTTTTGTTAACCAGCCAAGTAAAATGCAGACTGCTGCGGCCTGGTATTAAAAGACTGTCAAGGCCCATGGATTTTGGCCCTCAACAGCCTGATAATACCAGGCTACAGCAGCCCCACATTTGGCGCATCAAAAGATGTGCCAATTGTGGCACTTTACCGGCTCTTCCCACTTGCCCTGTAGCGGTGGCAAGCGGGGTAATAAGGGTTAATGTCACCGTTGATTGCACGGTGACAATAAGCCCGGTTAATAATGGAGAGGTGTCAATAAGACACCGATCCATTATTAATCCCAAAGTTATTAAATGTTTAAAAAAAAGACAAAGCAAGAAAAAAGTCTTTTAATAAAATAAAAGAGACAACACAGTTTTCATTAATTTTATTATACTCTCATTCCTGCGACGCCATCGATCTCCTGTAAAAAAAGAAAAAAAACAAACCAACAGTATACCACCTGTCCGACGCAGTCCATAACGACAGTCCCACGACGATCCAGCTCTGCTACATCGCAATGACAGGCAGAGCCTGACATCCCGGCGCAGCACAGCTGATTACCTGCTTCCCCGGCGGTGACGTCATCGGACTGACTGCTTTACGGCCGCGATTACCAGCAGTCACTGCAGTTATCGCGAGAAACTGCATGTGACCGCCGGGGAAAGAAGATTGCGGCCATGAAGCAGTCCAGGACGTGACCGCCGGAGATCTTCTGCCAGGTAAGTGCCGCTGACTCCTGACAGACCCGACCGACGGACACTGACAGTGACTGTGACAATCCCGATTCCGGTATCCGATATGACGAAAATATCGGAACTCGGAATCGGAATTCCGATACAGCCAATATCGGCCGATACCCGATATTTGCAGTATCGGAATGCTCAACCCTATACATTACATTACTGATCCTGAGTTACATCCTGTATTATACCCAGAGCTGCACTCACTATTCTGCTGGTGCAGTCACTGTGTACATACATTACATTACTGATCCTGAGTTACATCCTGTATTATACTCCAGAGCTGCACTCACTATTCTGCTGGTGCAGTCACTGTGTACATACATTACTGATCCTGAGTTACATCCTGTATTATACTCCAGAGCTGCAGTCACTATTCTGCTGGTGCAGTCACTGTGTACATACATTACATTACTGATCCTGAGTTACATCCTGTATTATACCCCAGAGCTGCACTCACTATTCTGCTGGTGCAGTCACTGTGTACATACATTACTGATCCTGAGTTACATCCTGTATTATACTCCAGAGCTGCACTCACTATTCTGCTGGTGCAGTCACTGTGTACATACATTACATTACTGATCCTGAGTTACATCCTGTATTATACCCCAGAGCTGCACTCACTATTCTGCTGGTGCAGTCACTGTGTACATACATTACATTACTGATCCTGAGTTACATCCTGTATTATACTCCAGAGCTGCACTCACTATTCTGCTGGTGCAGTCACTGTGTACATACATTACATTACTGATCCTGAGTTACATCCTGTATTATACCCCAGAGCTGCACTCACTATTCTGCTGGTGCAGTCACTGTGTACATACATTACATTACTGATCCTGAGTTACATCCTATATTATACTCCAGAGCTGCACTCACTATTCTGCTGGTGCAGTCACTGTATACATACATTACATTACTGATCCTGAGTTACATCCTGTATTATACTCCAGAGCTGCACTCACTATTCTGCTGGTGCAGTCACTGTGTACATACATTACATTACTGATCCTGAGTTACATCCGGTATTATACCCAAGAGCTGCACTCACTATTCTGCTGGTGCAGTCACTGTGTACATACATTACATTACTGATCCTGAGTTACATCCTGTATTATACTCCAGAGCTGCACTCACTATTCTGCTGGTGCAGTCACTGTGTACATACATTACATTACTGATCCTGAGTTACATCCTGTATTATACTCCAGAGCTGCACTCACTGTTCTGCTGGTGCAGTCACTGTGTACATACATTACATTACTGATCCTGAGTTACATCCTGTATTATACCCCAGAGCTGC
Organism: Oophaga sylvatica; assembly: GCA_033576555.1. Lineage (NCBI taxonomy): Eukaryota > Metazoa > Chordata > Amphibia > Anura > Dendrobatidae > Oophaga > Oophaga sylvatica. The sequence goes on from JARQOD010002254.1 coordinate 61,793, forward strand.
ACTCACTATTCTGCTGGTGCAGTCACTGTGTACATACATTACATTACTGATCCTGAGTTACATCCTGTATTATACTCCAGAGCTGCACTCACTATTCTGCTGGTGCAGTCACTGTGTACATACATTACATTACTGATCCTGAGTTACATCCTGTATTATACTCCAGAGCTGCACTCACTATTCTGCTGGTGCAGTCACTGTGTACATACATTACATTACTGATCCTGAGTTACATCCTGTATTATACTCCAGAGCTGCACTCACTATTCTGCTGGTGCAGTCACTGTGTACATACATTACATTACTGATCCTGAGTTACATCCTGTATTATACTCCAGAGCTGCACTCACTATTCTGCTGGTGCAGTCACTGTGTACATACATTACATTACTGATCCTGAGTTACATCCTGTATTATACCCCAGAGCTGCACTCACTATTCTGCTGGTGCAGTCACTGTGTACATACATTACATTACTGATCCTGAGTTACATCCTGTATTATCCTCCAGAGCTGCACTCACTATTCTGCTGGTGCAGTCACTGTGTACATACATTACATTACTGATCCTGAGTTACATCCTGTATTATACCCCAGAGCTGCACTCACTATTCTGCTGGTGCAGTCACTGTGTATATATATTACATTACTGATCCTGAGTTACATCCTGTATTATTCTCCAGAGCTGCACTCACTATTCTGCTGGTGCAGTCACTGTGTAACATTACTTCTGATCCTGAGTTCATCCTGTATTATACCCGGCTGCACTAATATTCTCGGGTCAGTCATGGTACATAATTCATTATGCCCGAGTTACTTTTTTTTTTAAACCCCGGGTGCATCCTATTCTGCTGGTGCGTCCCTGTGTACTACTTACTTTACGACCCTGAGTTACATCCGTTTTATACCCCAAGGTGCACCACTATTCTGGGTGCATACTGTGTCAACTTACTTTTTCGACCCGAGTTAATCCGTATTAACCCCCAGGCTGACTCACTTTTTGAGTCACTTAAAGCTCCTTTAGAGGGGCTGTATTTTTTGGTTTTTTAAACTTGATTGTATAGGTGTTGTTAAGATGTTCCGCTATACAAAACTTTGGGAAAGTGTGTGCAATAATGAAAACCCGGGGAATGTTTGAATTTTTGTGATGAAGTGAAAATTGTGAAGCACTCAGGCATGCGTGTCAGATAGGCGTTTGTTACCCTGCAGAGACGCTTTGATGCTACATCTACCCAGTTTGGCATCTTGGACGAGCAGGCTGTGACGTCCTTCGCACTTTAATGGATTCTTCTTCTTAGGAACAAAATGGCTTGATAACCTAAATGCAGAAAAATTTGGATATTTGGATACAAGGTTTCATTTTGGATCCAACTGCTCCTAGAATCTTAAATTTTAATAAAAGGTTTCCCAGGAAAAATACGGGCACAGTTACATGGGAAACTTGGAATTAAAAGAGAGATTCAAGTTTTTAAAGGGTTTAAATGCCACCAAAATTGCACATTCTGCCGAGTCAAAGGTCCCTGCAAAGATAATTATGGGGAATAACTTTAACAAAAGCAGAATTTGACATGGGGCCAAAAAATGACCCCTTCAATCATCACTTATCACATGTTGTCTCTAGATTAAAAAATCCATCACATAAAATGTCCCCTACAGTAACACTGATAAACCCCCAATGACGCAATGGGAAGAGAAATTAATAAAACCCCGAGATATTTTTTAAAGTGGAATGAAAAAAAAAAAAGACAAATATAGATACATTTTTTTCAAATTCACTCAACGCTAATTTCAAAAATTACATATTCGTAATTTTTTTTAAAAATTTAAACCCCTCTGGGCAAGAAAAAACCCCCTAAAGATTAATTTACAGTGATACTGCCCTAATTACTAGAATTTCACGCCCCCAAAACTTGGTTGGGGGGTTTCATGGGGGATTACGTCTCTTTGGCGATCGGCTCCCCAAAATGTTTTCCTTTAAAAATATTGTTCACCTCGTCTGATGATGGGGACATTCCCCCCCCCACAGCCAGCCATTAAAGGGGCCTTTTCCAACAGGGGGGGGGGGCTTTCATTGTCCCCGCACCCCAAACAATGTTGATTCTGCCCCAGTGAGAGTATTCAGCGAGCCAACGGCTCTCACTGGGCTGCAGCTCCTTATTCCAGCAAAAAGCCGGACTTTGTCTTTTTTATTCACGACGATCATCTTTTTCCCAAAAATTTGAAGGTTTTTTTCAGTTCCCTTTCTTTTTCTTCCTTGTTTCATGTATTACGGGTTGAACAGTCCTTACCCTGGTGTCGAAAATCTTTTGTGTGCACTCCATTTGTTTTTAAATTTTTTGGTTGACTAGTCTAATTGGGGTGCAGTTTAAGCACTCATTTTCCCGCAATGGTGGGGGCCCCACGCTTAATGATTTGCCCAAACTCACGGTTTCAGGCAGGGACAAATCGGGGTCGGTTACGGATTTGTGTCTGTATGGGAACTTTGTTGCGGGTTTTAAATATCTCCCCTGGATTTTCTCGTGCGAATGTTGGTTCGTATAACACATAAAATTTCCCCTTGTCAAGAATAAAACTTTTATACCCCCCCTTGTAAAAAATTAAAGCTATAAACCCCCCCTTTTAAAGTATAAACCAAAATACTGCCCCCTTGTTAAAATTAACTATTAAAATCGCCCTATGTACAAAGAAATAACTCTTAATCTGCTCCTTGTCAAAAAAATAAAAACTACTTTTTCCCCCTTTTGTAAAGTTTATAACTGCTATAATCCCCCCCTTGTAAAAGATTAACACTATAATTTTACCCCTATGAAAAGAAATAACTGCTAAAATACGCCCTATGACAAAAATATACACAAAAAACCCCAAAAAAAAATTTTTTGTTTCCCCTATGTACAAGAATAATTAAAACCCCCCTTTGTAAAAAAAAAACTAAAAAACCCCCTATGTAAAAGAATATAATATTTAAAAACTGCACCTAGTACAAGAAAAAACTACTTAATAGCTCCTATGTACAAGATATAATACTTAATACTCCCCCTATTCAAAATAAACTCTTAATACTGCCCCTATGTACAAGAATATACTACTATAATCCCCCTTTGCCCCCTAAAGTACAAAAATAAAAACTCCTTTTAAAAATTATTTTGCCCCTAGTACAAGAATAAACTACTTTATGCCCTAAAAAAAAAAATAGCCCATGTAAAAGAAAATAAAAATTTTTTTAAAAAATTTAAAAAAAACTGCCCCCTATGTACAAGAATTAACTCTAAAATTTTGCCCCCTAGTAAAAGAATAAACACTATAATATGCCCTATGTACAAAAATTAACTACTATAATACTGCCCATTACGGAATCACAAAAACCCCTATTAAAATAAAACCTTTTTTCCCTATTTAAAATTTTAAACCTTTTAATTTTATAAAAAAACAGTTTTTTTCCTATGAAAAAAAAAAAACTAAAACCTAGCTATAATATTTTGCCCCTTGAAAGTTAAATTTTCTATAATACTCCCCCAGTACAAAAATTTAAAAACTACTAAAATTTTTACTTTTCCCCCATGTAAAAGAATAAACTGCTAAATACTCCCCCCCTTTTCAAAAATATAACTCTATAATACTGCCCCCTAGTACGAATATAACTTTAAAAATTGCTCCTATGTAAAAGAATATAACTACATAATACCCCCCCTAGTACAAGAATTTAAAACTATAATACTGCTCCTAGTACGAAAAAACTTGAAAATTCTGCTCCTATGTAAAAAATTAAAACTACAAAATAGCTTAGAAAAAGAATAAATACTAAAATACTGCCCCCTATTACAAGAATAAAACACAAAATACGGCCCTATGTCAAGAATTAACTAAATTTTATATTTAAAATTTTTCTTAAAGTAACAAAAATATAATCTAAATACTGCCCCTTGTAAAAGAATATAATATATAAAATGCTCCTATGTATAAGAATAAACAGCAATATATGCCATTGAAAAGAATAATACTGTAATCTGCCCCTATGTACAAGAATAATACTATAATACGTCCTAGTCAAAAATATAATACTATATATGCTCCTATGCAAAAATATAACACTATAATACTGCTCCTTTTAAGAAAAAACAGCTAAATGCTGTCCATTTCTGAAATAAACTAAAATACTGTCCTATGAAAAGGGAAATAACATTAAAAAGTCCTTGTACAAAAATAAAATACTATAATAAGCCCCATTACAGGAATTAACATATAATACTGCCCCTATGTAAAGAATAAAACTATTTCTGTCCTATGTCAGGAATATAATACTAAATACTGTCCCCTTGTACAAGAAATAATACTATAATTCCCCCTTGTCAAAAAATAACTACAAATTTTTCTGCCCCTTGTACAAAAATTTAAACTTTTTAAAATACTGCCCCTATGTAAAGAATATAACTACTATTACTCCCCCAGTAAAAGGGAAAATAAAAAAAAAAAATTTTTGCCCCTAGCAAGAATATAAACTATAATACTCCCCCCTTGTAAAAGTTTTAAAATACTAAATCGCCCTGTATAAAATAAAACAGCTATAATGCTGCCCCCATGTACAAGAAAAATACTATAATCTGCCCCTATGTACAAGTTTAAAAACTTTTAAAATATGCTCCTATGTACAAAAAATATAAAGTAAAAAATTGCCCTATGTACAAAAATAAACACATAATACTCCCCCTATGAAAAGAATATAAACTATAATCTGCCCCTGCTGGAGGTTGTGTGTTTTTTGCTCTCCTATTTTCGGGAGCAAGCCCGGGGGGGGCCCCCGGGGCGGGGAAACTCCCAGGAAAGGGCCCCCAGGCTTCCGGCCTACACGGGAAAGCCTCCCGGGCCTTCAAATGGGAAAATTTTAACCCCCAGACCCATGTCAAGCAGGGAATGCACGACCAAAAAGCGCAGCAGTTTTGAAGGAGGGGAAAACCCGTCAGTAAAGTTTTGGGGGGAAACCTTCCCTCCAGCAAAGAAGCAAGAAGGAAAAAGTGTCGGTCATTGAGGGTTAAGCACAATGGAAGTCAGGTAACTCCCCAGTCACAAGCAGCTCCTGGGGGTGCACGGGGAGATCAGCCCCAGTGTACAGATCCCCCTCCTGCTCCCAGGCAGAGCGGACGTTTTTGGAAAAAAACCCACCCAAGAACTTACAGCAGCATGTCAGTATGGCGCGGTCAGGAGCACACTCGCAGCAGGGGGCAGCGTAAAAGTCTGTGGGCCCGGGGAGCCTAAAACCAGCGGGGGTGAAATTAAGGAGACTCTGGATTCAAGCAGGGGGGGGCATGCTAATGCAGGACCCCAAGGAGACCCCGCGTGGCCCCTGACTTCAGTCGCGAGGAGATCCCAGGACGGGTCAAGAAGTTCGGTGAGTTACAGCAGCAGAAAGACCACACAAGCAGATAGAACTTGCTATAAGCAAAGGCTTTTAAACCCCGGGGTCATGATTTTTATGTGAACTCGAACAACTGGGGTATTGGGCAAATGTGGTGCGGGACTGACTGGTCCTAGAGAGGATGGGGCCCTGGCAGATTATAGGCCCGGAATTTTTAAATTTTCACAGAACAAAACTCTGCGGGTTTCCGGTAGCATTGCCCCGGGGGCCCCCAGAAGCAGTGCGGCCAGTGTGCAGCTGCAATTTTTGCTTCCCAAAAGGGGCAAATGCCGAAACAGCAGCAGCCTGTAGAAAACCCCCAGCAAGCCCCACAAGTTTCGAATGCCCAGAAAACTGCCTGCAGAAACCCAAAGCAGAAGATGAGTCAGATTCCAGCAGAGGTACAACAAGCCCAGAATGCCCAGCACAACCCCTGCGCAGTTTCCAACAGCAGCATGGGGGGCACTTTCCGTAGAGGACAACAATCGCAGAATCCCCACACAGCCGCCTGCGCAGTTTCCAAGCGCGCATGGACATTTTTCAGCGAGGGATACAAGTCTCGAAGTAAAGCCCCCACTTTGGGGCAGTGGACATGTGGGGGTGTCCGATGGGCACGCGGGGTCTGATGTGGGTAAAACCGCGCTGTATTTTGGGGTCGGGGGTTTGGGGGGCACATTCTTTGCTGGCGCTGCGCTCTGTAGGACTTTATGTTGATGAAAACAATGGCATGATGATGTCTGTAAATTTTCCCCCCCTTTAAATTCAAGCACACAAGGTGTAGAAGCCCCCCTGCTGCTGACCCTCCCCTGTCGTCAGCCTGTGTGACCCCGCAGGTTTTCCCCCCGTAATCCTGGAGTCGTGGTGTCCCTCCTTCCCTCGTGCCAAATTTAACCGGCCAGGGGTTTTTTAAAAGGGGGGACGTTTTTTTCCGGCACAGGGGTGCCAAGGGGGATCTGCCCGAAGGGTTTGTGGTAGGGGTCTTGTTCGCCCGTGGGGGTTTGCGCCAGTCGCACTTGGCGGTGATTTTCTTCCGACAGGGAGGGTATGGTCAGCTTTAAACTCATGACTGACTGGACGGTTTGGTTTTTTTCCCCAAATTTTGGAAAAGAGGGGGGAGTAAGTTGCTTTATTCCTATCTTAAGCCCGATCCGTTACGGTTAAATCTATTTCTGGATGAGTCTGTTCCCCCCAGGACATTTTTGTTGGGTCCGGAGGCTTTTTACCTGGGTTTTGCCTCACCAAAAGCAGAGCAAGATGGTATCTGGGCGGGAGGGTGGAGGGTTTGTTTTTAAAAATGCGCCCGTGCGTTAAAATCACTGCCCCCTTACCCCAAATCCTTCTTTATTGGGGGGGGAAAGGGGTTGTTTTCTATCCCGGGAGCCTCGTAAATGCTTTAAATGGGCAAGGGGGGGGGTCACCTGGCAAATAGTGTACGGGGGAAGTGAACCTTTTGGGGAGGTCGGCCATGTGGCTGCAGACGCCAGAAAATCAGGGCAAACCCCTGTGGGAAGATCGGTACCCTCACAGGGACTGTCCTGACGCCTGGCACAAAAATCTGTAAGGGTTTCCTGATGAGGTTTTGGGTTGGCAGGGCCCGAGATTTGGAGGAGGCGCTTACTGTCAGGGGAAATACTGGCCCGACCGGACCCACCAGGGGGATCGTGACACCCGAGCGCAGGTTCAGAGGGTGCCAGGGGGTATGGGGTTTTCCCCAGGGGCAGCAGTCAAGGGAAGATTACTTTAGTACACCCTCTGTGTTCAGACAAAAGGAAAAAAAGGACAAGACCCCCCGTAAACCCGAGAAGGGTATGAACTGGCCCAAAGGGGAGGGAAAAAGGTCCAGAGTTTTGCAGGGTAATGGCTTATCTAAAGGGTTTGGGTTCTGTCTAGTTGACGGGTTTTGAGGATGCCCTTTTGAAGAAATTTACCAGGTTGTGGGACTAGAGGACTGTCCTCCCCCCAAGCGGAAACCATACCTAGGGCTCCGGGTAGAGTTGAAATGGAGACTGGCGGTGACCCAAAAAACTCCGACTCAGATCTGTACGCTGTCAACCCCTAAGTCCCAGCCCAATGATAAAAACTTAGGAAAATTAGGAAAATTTTTAAATTTGGAAGGGTGTGTCACTGGTTGAAATAAAAATTTTTTTTTTTTCCCCCCCCAGGGGGTATGGACTCTTTAAATAATTTTATATGAAAAATCCGGGTATGTATGAAAGTCATCCAAAGTGAAATTTTGTTTTTATTATGGAGGGGTGTCAGTATTTTGTATTTTTTTTGGTTTTTACAAAAAATGCCCCCATGTACAAGAATAAACTACAAAATACTGCTAAAGTACGAAAAAAAATACTAAATACTGCTCCTAGTACAAAATTAAATACTATAATTTGCCCCCTGTACAAGAATATAACACTTAAACTGCCCCATTAAAGAATTAAACTATTAAAAACTGCCCCTAGTAAAGAATATAATACTATAATATGCTCCCATGTCAAGAATTAATATTAATATGCCCTATGTACAAGAATTTAAAAAACTTTTAATACTGCCCATGACAGAATAAACTAAATAAAACGCTCCCCATTACAAGAAAATTAAATACTAAATACTGCCCCTTTACAAGAAAATAACTATAAATACTGCTCCCTTTTACAAGAATTTACTTTAAAAAATGCCTATTTACGAAAATAACTATATAAAACTGCCCCCATGTACAAGAATATAACTACATAATTTTGTCCAGTCAAGGGTTTTATAACTACTATATGCTGCCCCCCATGTACAAAAATATAACTACTATAATACTGCCCCCTTTTAAAGAATATAACTATTATTTTCTGCCTCTATCTCAAGAAATTTTAATACTATAATACTGCCTTCACAAATTAAAAAATATAATACTGCCCCCTGTACAAGATAAACTACTTAAACTGCTCCTATGTACAAAAAAATTACTTCTATAATGCCCCTTGTGAATTATAACTCTATAATACGCCTCCTAGCTGAGAGGTTTTGTTTTTAGCCTCCTGATTTGGAAAGCCCGGGAGGGGCCCCCTGGGCGGGAAGCTCCCCAGGAAGGCCCCGGCTTCCCCGGCCAAAGGGAAAGCCTCCCAGCTTTCCCCAAAGGGAATGTTTATCCCCCAGCCACTGTCGGCAGTGAATGCAGGAGCCCAAAATTTAGAGTTCGGAAGAGGAAAAAGCCTCGTAAAGTTTTGGGAAAAACTTCTCCCAAATCCAGCAAAAAGCAAAAAGGGGAAAAATGTCGGTCAGTGATGGGTTACAGCCAATGTGAAGTCAGGTAACTCCCCAGTCAGCAAGCGCTCCTGCCGGTGCCGGTGAGATCAGCCCCACTGGGCAGACACCTCCCTTCCCGGCGAGCGGACGTCTTGGAAAAACAAACCATCCGGAGAACTTCAACGCAAAGGGTTTTTGGGGCGGTCAGGGCGACACGGTCGCAGTCAGGTGGCAGCAGAAAAATGCTGTGGAGCCCGGAGCCATGAAACCCGCGGTGGTGAAAATTAAGAGGCTGGGGTTTAAAACGCCGGGGAATCGCTGAACGGATCCAGGGGGGAACCCCCGTGCACCTGAGCTTCAGCCGCAGAGAGATCCCAGGACCCGGTCAAGAAGTTCGGGGGTTACAGCCAAGAAAGACCACAAGTTTCAGATGACATTGCTTAAAACTAAAAGGGTATTAAACCCCGGGGGTCATGATTTTTATGATGGAACTCTGAAAACCCCTGGGGTTTTGCTGGCAAAAGTGGGTGAGGGACATGGGTGGTCCCAGAGAGGGTGGGGGCCCCCGGCGGAGACTTAAGGAAACCAGGGAATGTTTAATTCACAGAAGGATCTGCAGGTTCCCGGTCAGACATTTTCCAGGTGGACCCGAAGAGGTGCGGGGCAGTGCTGCGCCCCGCAAGTTTCTGCTTCAAAAGGGGCAAATGCCGCACCCCGCAGCAGCCGTATTCAGACCCCAGCGACGTACCAAAGTCCAAAAGCCCAGCAAAAAATGCCTGCAAGCAGATCCAAAGCAGAAGCAGTAGTGCAGATTCCGCAGGGTACAAAATCACAGAATGCCCGCACAACAGCCCTGCAGCAGATTCCCAAACGCGCATGAAGGCCAAATTTCCCAAGAGGCAACAAGTCGCAGAATGCCCCTTTTAGCCGCCGCATAGATTCCAAGCCGCAAGGCATTTTCGACAGGGTACAAGTCTCAGAATGCCCTGCACCCAGTTGGGCAGTGGCATGTGCCGGTAGTTCCTGTGGTGCCCGCGGGTCTTGCTGGGGGGTAACCGCGCGTATTAGGGGGTCGGGGTTTGGGGAGTGTTTTTTTCCCCCACCACAAGTGGTTTACCAGAGCAAAAAGGGGGACTCAGAGCCGAGCCCCCGGAAGTCTATGGGGTTGTCACAGGTGGGTTGGGTCGGTCTGGGCCCCCGGCGGGCAGGGTATGTTGGGGGGATATTTAAAGGGGATAGGTAAATACAGTTCGTGACGCCCCCTGAGTTCTTGATCATAAACCACCTGTGAGACTTGAGGGGATGGGGAGGCAGCAGATGTCGGGTCCCCTACAGGTGGGACTTTCCCTCAGGTCGAAAGTTATGGGGGGTTGTGCGGGGGCAAAAAAATAATCTCTCCACAAGAAAATTTTTCCCCTCCTTTCTTCAAGTGTTAGGCAGTCCCAGGGGGTGTTCGGGGTGGATGGGAAAGCACGAGCGGTAACGTTTAGCAGGTTAAGGCCCCCTTCTTTTTAAATGATAGTGAGTCCAAACTTGCCTGTAGCTAAATTTAAATCTATAGTTTTTAGCTTTTCCCTAGCTGTACTGCCGGCCCGGTTTTTTGATGAGCCTTATAAGTGGTGAAATAAATACTTTTTTTTGCCCCCGCGCCGGACTCAGAAATTTGTTCCCTGACCGGTTTGTATGGCCTTAAAGGGGGGGGGCTTTCTGCAACTAAGGTCCCGTAAGACTTGGCTTTTTTATCACTATGCTGGAGCAAGTGCGCTTCGGTCCCCCGTGACCGGTTACAAAGTGCGGATAAACCGTCCTTAGGACTTTGAACCTTTCCCCCTTGCCCCTTTCCCCCCGCTTTTGCTTTTTAATGTAGCATGAGCGTGAAGATAGAAAAAAGTTTTCTTCCTTGGTCCACTGATAACTCTCGTTTCCTCAAGTTCGAGGTAAAAAAGGGAATTGACTGACTCGGGATGAAATAGTATCCTTATAACTCCACTTGTTGAATTGGCAGGAAAAAAATCTTCTGCTAACCAAAGGGGTCGACAGGAAACCTCACTGTTAGAAGAACTAGCCCCACTCCTGTCGTGAAGGTAGATGACTGCCCCTGTGCTACCTCATCCCCCCAAAAACCCCCGGGGGGGTTTTTAAATGTAAGTGGTGTCAAGCTTTAATGTTACCTTACTGTGTTTTCTCCAATTTCCCGTGTGCCCTTTCATCCCCGGGCTCAATTCCCCCTTTGGGAAAATACGATCCCGGGCTGTGAAAAAAAAAGAAAAAACATTTTGTTTTTTTATTTTAAAAAAGTAACATTTTAACTCTTCCCACCGGGGGGTAGGATTTTTGAACGTTGCATTAAAACAATAGGCATAGAAAAATCAAAATACAAATAGAAAATTTATATAAATAGATGCAATTCTTGTGAAGGGGCCCGCACCAAACTCAACGGGGTCCTGGGTTTGGGCTGCAGGGGGCATCTGAATGCAGACCCATCAGTGCCTCCCATACGGGTTTTTGTTCGGGTAGGTGTGTGGGGAGAGAATGCACAAAGTGCAATATATACAAGACGTTCTTGGGTGGCTCAATCCTCAGCTCAGGTCCATCAGAAACATTTTTAAATATTTTACATTTTTTTAAACAATTTTATACAAGTTCCCTACTTAGTAAAAAGTTTGCTAGGTCTTTTTAACAAAAGGGATTTTTCCCCTTTTGTTGTACTTTTGATCACGGGGTCTTCAGGGATATTTTTTCTCTAACCCCAAATTTCTAAAGAACGGCAAACTATGAATGCCTCAACTTTCTATGGACCCGGGGGTTCTATGGTTGGGTGGTGTGAGTCAGCTTTACCCCGGGGGTTCCCCTAGCATGGGGGCTGCTTCCCATTTCTTCCTCTTGAGGTTTCCCCAGGTTGGGGTGTGCTGGGGTATGACCCGTGGTCAAATGGGACCATGGGCAAACGGGGTAGAACTTCCTCTTGTGGCTGTAAAAATTGCAACACCCGGGAAATTTTTTACAGCAATCCCAGTCTCGGGCCATCTGCAGGGAAAATCTCCCAAACCGTGTGTATGACCTCTTCTTTTCTTTTTTCTTGATTGATGACAAGTTCTCTCACGAAATTTAAGGGTCTGGACACAATTTCAAATGGTCTCTGGACCAGTGGATATTTTTCTTCCTCCGTCCCTTCTGATGATACAAAATTTTTTGTCATATTTTGGGAAACTTTTACGACGTTGGGTTTTTGCTCCCACTGGTTACAAATTTTTGCATTTTTCCTTTTTCCCTTTTTTTTACACTTTTCCAGGGATCAAAGGCTTGGAGGAGCATTTTGTTTAAAAAATCTTCCTGTTTTTCCCGTACCTTGTTGAGACTTTCTTTCACAACTTGCATCTCTGTATTGCTTTGCCCATTGATGTCCATTTTCAAATTTCCTTGGTTTACCACTCCAAGTTCTAAATCCATTGGGAGTCTTCCGGGCCTTGTCTCATAAGTAGGGTGGAGTGCTTTTTTGGAATTTCAGGTATATGGTTTTAAAGTCAACCAAATCGGTTAATCCGGGGCCCTCGATTTTCTGTCTTCCAAAGGTTGGATTTCAACAATAAAGGACAAAGTGGTTCATTTTTCGCAAAAACGTTGGTTTGAGGATGGTATGGTGTTGTTTAAATTTTTTTACACCTACATGTGACAGAATTCCCTTTTTTAGATCAGCTCGAAAACAGGCCCTTGATCGGTTAATACTTGCCCCGGATACCCATGGGGTCTGCAGAAGCGTTGAAATTTTTTTGTGCCGTCACTGCTGTCTGACCTTTAACGGGACAACCCCAGAAATCTAGAGTAATGGTCCACCATGGTAAGGGTTGGTACCCAGATCATTTTGCGACGTTTGAGTGGCCCAGGGCCACAATTCCCAGGGGACGAGTCGCCCGGGATAGGTTGAGGGTGCCTTCTGACTACCGTGTCCTTTCTTTGGGGACCCGGGGCCCCGTTCCCACACACCTCTCGTGGAGCTGCGCTCCCACCCCGTAGAAACCCCCCCTAACGGGTCTCCAGCTTTTCCACCCAAGTGTCCTGCTTGATCATGGTATGTTCCAAAACCCCTTTGGGGTCTGCCTTTGGGGGCCCCTTTTGCCAGACCATCTCGTGGGTCCTGGGGTTGAGTATCTCCTGCACAACTTCTCCGGGTTTGGAAACTGTTCTCTCGTTCCCGGAGCTTTTGACATAGGTGCATCTTTTCCAAGGGGGAACCTTCCTGTTTTAAAACTCCGATACGGCTGCCCCTGGGTCGGTCCTGAGTTCTTTCAGCTGTGATGGGTAAAGGGTTTAAAGTTGCACCATACGCTTTCTGTAGACTCGTTGCCGTGGACTACCCCATTTCATGGAACGCAGGTAGCTCAATTTCTTCCCAGGTCGTCGATTTTTCCCTCCGTCAGAGTCTGGGGGCTTGGGGACAATGCGTCAGCATTAGCATTCTTTCGGCCCCCCCGGGGTATTGTGAAAAACTGGTAATTGGACAACCGAGCCTTCCCACGCTGCTCAGGGGCCCCAATTTGGGCCCTTTTCCCGGTGTGTTAGCGGGTTTGTTGTCGGTACGGGGGTTGAATTTTTTGGGAGGCCAGATATGCTTAAACTTTCAGTAATGGCCAGACCGCGCCAGAAACTCCAGCTTGAAGCGCTAAATTTTCCCGGGATTCCTCCTTGGGCCCTGAAGTTTTCTGCTGGCTAAGCGAGACTTTTTCTTGGCCATTCTCTTTGCTAGAACGCCCTAAATTCTTATGCATCTTTGTACGCAGGAAGGGTTTTGTAATCAGGTCCCAAAGATTCATCCCCTTTAAGGTCTCTTTCTTTTTGGAATGTTTCACCCCTTTTCCCCCTTCCCCCCTTTAAAGGGGGATTTTGCTCTTTAGGTTGGCCTATAGGAGGTCCGTAGAGGCGTGCCTTTTGGTAAACTTCACGAACCTTCTGTAGAACCCTTGAGTCCCGGAACGCGACTTCCTTGAGGTTCTTTTGGCTCCCGGGCCCCTTTGGATGGCATGACTTTCTCTGGGCCGGCACTCCCTTCCCCAACTGACAGTGCCCCCAAATTTGTACCCTTTGTTTTAGTAATGGCATTTTGAGGGTTTCAAATTCATCCCGACCTGGACGGGACTCAAAACTTCTGCCAGGGGCTTCAATGGCCCCTATGTTTGGAGTACACGATGCGTCTTCTAAATATAGCAGCACGGGGTTTTAAAATTGAGTGTCCCGGGAGTTTCCATCACTCTCTGAATGTTTTCCGGGGCCCTGAGCCCCAAAAGGGATTCTGTCGAACTCACGAGCCCCCCGGGGTGGTGAAAGCCCTTTTTCTCACATCCTCCTCAGCCACCTCTTGCCCTTTTCCCCTTCAATCAAGGGGGAAAAGTAGTTAGCCGTTTTTAGAGCAGCTAATTTATCCTCTTAGTGGTAACGGGTATGCTCCTTTTGTGTTATCGGTTACCTCCCTGTAATCCCACAATTCTCAGCTACCATTTTTCTTTCTAACGGGACTAGGGGTCTGCCCGGGACTACAACTACCCCTGTTTACTCCGGCTTCTTTCATTTTCCAACATTTCCTTACCCTTCTGAAATGGGCTGGGGGGTTAGGCCTTCCCGCTTTTGTGGGAGGATGTGCCTTAGGGATATGATGTTGTACCCCCCTTAATTACCCCAAAAAACAAGGGATTTTTGCTAAAATATTGGGGGTACTCTTGCACCACCCGTAACCCCTTGCTTTGGTGGGGGGGAGTGGTGTCCGCCCCAACTGGATTGCGACCCATTCCGCCACCGGGTTCCCGGGTCTTTGTCCTCCGCTATTTGGCGGGAGTTAAGGACTCAGCCGGGAGGAAGAATTATTGTCAACAGCATGTATTTGCAATGGTTCTAACGGGGGAGTTTACCCCATCATTCCCCGTTTAGAAGCCCTACGGTACTCTTCCCTTTACCCTTTCCTCCCCCAGCAGTCATAAGTGTAGGTCTATGTTCTGAATGGTGGGGGGCTCTACAGTTGGTAAATTTTTCCCCTTTAACCATGGCTCCTGCACCAATTATCATTTTAATCATTTTGGGGGGACACAATGGGTTCGAGTCAGTACCCGACATTACCAAATTTTGCCGTCTGTAAGCTTCGCTTGCTGCTGACACACCAGGGGGGCCCCGGGCTCTCTTTTGGGTACTCCTTTTCTGCCTTGGGCGGGGGAATCTCAGCGAGTGTTGGAGTAAAAAAAACAAAACTCCCAAACAATTACTGTAAGTTAGTACCCAAAATTTTTTTAAAAACCCTTTTTCTTTTTCAGTCTTTTCTCCAGAAGCCCTGGTCTTTCAACTCCCTTGCCCACTTTCAATTACACATTTTGCCCGGTACTTTAAGAAGCTTTAGAAGCATAACGGTAAAGTCGGGGCTGGGGGTTTAAATGTCCTTTGACCAAACTTTTTTAAAAGGGCATGGATTGGGCCCCGGGGGACCCGTGTCTAACAATCCCGGAACAGCATACCTTTGAAGATGACGGGTGGGGTCGCCACCCCCCATCCCTGGGGTTTCCCAGTCTAGGGGGCCTGGGGTTTCCCCCTGGGTGTTGGCCTCAACCCAGGTTTGCCCTTTTAAAAAGGACACTGTGGGTTTTGACCTTTGGGTTGCATCGGTAACGGTGATCTCCCGCGAGGGGGGTGTTGACAGGGTCGCCTGGGGGGTGGCGTTGCCCTCCTCCGGGGGGGGCCGTTTTCCTTTCTTCCCCGGGTTCACCCACGGAACGTCTTCTGGGCGTCCGTAATAAGACTTCCCTTTTTCCTTTTCCGCAGCTGCAGGGCAATCCAGCAGCCGATTTTTTAGTCAGTGGCGCACCCCTGAGCGCAGACAGTCCCAATTCTAGGGGGTGTCACCCGCGTTTTGGGTTTTGGCCCTACGAGGAAAAAGGGGGTGCCGCCCGGTCCAGAGTGATTCATCAGACGTGTTGGGTTGCCCCTCCCGGTTTGCCCCGGGGCGCACCTTTTTTTGCCATGCCTTTGGGCATCAAAGGGGCACCCGGGTGATCTAAAAACCACCAATTCCAGTTCGCGTTCCGCTGGGACCCCAGTCCCTGCACAATGTTCTTAGCAATTTTTTTTTTTCAAAGCACTTTTGGATTAACTGTTGGGGGGTTCAGGGCCCCTTTTTTTTTAGTTGGCAGGCATATCCCCTTTGCTGTCATTTGGGTTTCTGGAACAGTTATAGAAGCCATCCGGGGGATTTGTTTTGGGCATCTTCAAAAAATGGCCGTAACTTTAAGAGGATTGCGGCACCAACTCCTGGTTGGTAGCCCAAAATCTCCACTTCTCTTCGCAGCGCCAGTTGCTGCCCCTTTAATACTGCGCTTTTTTCCCCTCAGAATAGAGTACATTTCCGGAACCCGTATCTTCCCTTTGAATTGCAAAGTGCCTGGCTCCCGCTGTACTGGGGAAGCCATTTTGCCCAGGAATTTTTGGAAGGTTTGTGGATGAGCGGGACCACCGGCGAGTGCTGGGCCGCGCCCCCTCTGCGCTCAAGCCGCGGTGCGGGGTCGGGTCCTGGCGGGGGCCGCCTGTCGGCCGGTTGTTGCAAATTTACCCCCCCCTTGGTTAAACGGACCCTACTTTTTTCAGAAGCGCTATTTCCCAGGCACGCGTGGAACGGCCCTTTCGTGAGGCGTTGATGTCAGAGCGTTCCCCTTCCTGTCGCGGATGCCGTAGAGAGCCCGGGGGCTTCCAAGACTTTGCGCGTCCTTCAGGTAGCCCACCTTCTTTTCCAGCCCTCAGGGGCGAAAATGGCGGCAAAAAATGGCGGTATTTTGGGGCCAAACAAAAGCAACAGTCTTTTTCACCAAAACCTCCCAGCACACAGGGGCCCCAATTTTGCAATTTTTGGGTCCTTTTCGTGACGCCAAGTTGTTTTGACCCCCACCACAATTTTGGTTTACCAACAAAGGGGTACCAGAGCCAACCCATGGAAATTAAAGGGGGTTGTCACAGGGGGCGGTGGCTCGGGCGTGGCCCTGGGGGCACGTTTGTTGGGGGGTATATTTTAAGGGGATAGGTTATATACGTTCGTGGCCACCCTTTGTTCTTGTCAAAGCCAGCGCGCTGTAGATCTCTGAGGGATGGGAGGCAGCAGATGTCGGGCCCCTACAGGTGGGAATCTTTCCCCCCGGGCGATAGTTTGGTGGGGTTTGAGGGATGCAATCAAATAACTCACTCCACGAACTTTTTCCATACCTTTTACTTCAATTGTTCAGGCAGGCCCAGGGAGGCTGTTCGGGGTGGTGAATGCACTAGCGGTAACGTTGAGGGGTTAAGGCCTCCTTCTTTTTCCAAATGAGAAGGGAGTACAACTTGCCTTAGCAAGTTAACTTATTTTTCAGTTTTTCCCCCTAGCGTCTCCCCGGCCGGGTTTTGTGATGGCAAAAAGTGGTGAACTAAGTATTTTTTTTTGCCGCGCGCCGGACTCAGAGTCTTGTTCCCTGACTGGGTTCGTCGGACTCAAAGGGGCGGCTTTCTGAAACCTAAGGCCGAAGCTCGGCTTTTTTTCACCCCTGGAGCTATAGTGAGCTTCGGTCCCAGTGCCCCGGTGACAATGTGCAGGATAATCCGCCCCTTAAGGCATTCGAATCCCTTCCCCCTATGCCCTTCGCCCGTTTTTCCCTTTTAAATTTGCATGAAACTGAGATGAAAAATAGTTTTTTTTCCCGGTTCATGATAACTTCGTTTCCTCAAAGTTCAGAGGTAAAAGGTAACTCTGACTGGGCTGGGGGTAATATCTCCGTTACTAGACTCCACTTCGTTAATTGGCAGGAATATCTTTGCTCACAGAGCTTGACGGGAATCCTCACTGTTTAAGAAGAACTACCCCCGAGTCTGACGATGACGGGAAAGCTGACTGACGCCCCTGTGCTACACGTCCCCCCCATACCCCCCTGGGGTGTGTTAAGTGAAGTGAGTGTCAAGTTTTTAACTGTTCCCTTTACTGGTTTTCTCCAATCCTGTTGCCTTACAACCGGGGCTAACAGGACAGTATTTTTGTGGATGCTGGCGTCTGATATGCATGATGTTATGTAAAATGTTATGTTTGAGTCTGTGATTTCCCCCCTTTATTCCCGAGCACACAAGGTGAGAACCCCCCTGCTGCAGACCCTCCCCCGTCAGTCAGCCTAGTGTGCCCGAGTTCCCCCAAGTAATGCCTGGAGCGTGGCGCCCGCCCTTCCCACTCTGGTCCCAAATTATACCGGCCAGGCGTTTAAACGGAAAACTTGGCGTTTCCGGCACAGAGGTCCCCAAGGGGATCGCCAGATAGAAGGGTTTGTGGTCAGGGAGCTCTTGTGTCGCAGAGGGGGTTTTCGCCATCCATTTTGGCGGTGATTAATTTCCAACAGGCAGGGCTAGACGTCACTTTAAATATACTGACCGGAAGGTTTTGGTCAATTTTCCCCCAAGTTTAGAGACAGGGGGCTGGAGAAATTTCGCTTTTTCCCTATCTCTAAGCCAGAACCCGTTAGGTAAATTCTCTTCGGGAATGAGTCGTTCCCCCAGGACATTTGGTGTGGTGGGACCATTGTGACCTGGTTTTGATCTCCCCAAAAAGAGAGACAATATGGTTTGGACGGGGGGTGGGGGGTTTTTGGTTTGGGAAATGCGCCGTGGATAATATCACTGCCCATTTACCCAACTCCTTCTTTATTGGGGGGGAAAGGGGGGTGTGGTTTCACCCTGGGCAGCCTCGTAAGTGCTTAAATGTGGCAAGGCGGGTCACCTGGGAATCGTTATGTGGTAAGTCAACCTGTTGGGGAGGTCGGCCCTGTGGGGGCAATGCCAAACATCAGTGAACCTTGGGGGAAAATCGGTACCCTACGGGATGTCCCCGACGCCTGGGACAATTTGTAAGGACTACCTGATGAGGGTTTTGGGGGCAGGGGCGGATTTAGAGGGGCAGCTTTTTTGTCAGGGGGGAATATGCCCGCCCCAAGGCCCCCAGGGGTCTTCAGGGGACACCCCAGCAGCAGGGTTCAGAGGGGGCCCCGGGGGGTATGGAAAGGGCCCCCGGGGGAGCAGTACGGGGCATTTCTTCGTCTACCATCTGTTCTAGCAAAAAAGGAAAAAAAAGGACAAGACCTCCCGTAAACCCGAGAAGGGTTGCACTGGCCCGGGAGAGGAAGAAGGCCAAGTTTGCAGGGTAATGGACTATCAATAGGTTTTGGGGTTCGTTGAGTTGACGGTGATTTTTTAGGATGACCTTTTGAAAAATTGACGCAGAGTTTGATTGGGCGTAAAGGGCGTCCTCCGCCCAGCGGGAACCTTTCTGAGGCTTCCCCGGGTAGGTCTGAAAATGGAGACCCGGGGGGGACCCAAAACTCCGTCGTCTGTGACGCTGTAAAAAATAATGTCCGACCCCCGATAATAAATATTAGGGAAAAATTTTAAATTATGGAAGGTGGTCCGGGTTTTAATAGATGTTTTTTTTTT